>JAKOGI010000489.1:155000-450000 GCA_029747015.1 Carnegiea gigantea
TGGGGCTGTGGAGTCTCTAGAGCTTGACGCATTTGGATATTCAATTATTCCATCAAGTTTGGTATGTTGTGTTACATTGGTGTGGTGAAAGCTGAAGATTAGGGTCATATTTTTACAATGACATCTTTTTATAACTGAGGGGACTAGCTGTGATTTTCATGCGAGACCCCCAAACTTTGAAGTTCTCCAAGTAGGCCATTCTTGAAACATATGGGACATGATTAAAAAATAGCACCTGTAGGCTGAAAAGGTGCACATATATAACCTCAATGCATTTAAGGGTGTACTCAAGCCACGTTAAGCCCGAGCTTGTAAGGGTTGGGCTCACCTTAGTTATGAGCCTGGGTTGGGCTCCAGCTCGGATGTGTATTGCTGGGTTGGGCTTAACTCACTATTCTTTTATTCTTTTTTTTGGTTATTTTTTTTCTTGGAAAAAGTTCCACAATCGAAAGGAGTCTGTTAACACTAATGGTTTGCGCTAGGTGCTCCCAATAACACCCCCCCCCCAAAAGAAAAAGAAAACAAAGAGAAAAGGAGACTGAGCCAGTGGGTTGGAGCGCAGTTAGTTTGACAAGCCAGCTTGGGCTCGGCTGAAGCTCAGATCTGACTTGAGCCCGAACTGAGTTTTGACCCAGCTGAGGGCTCACTGACCTGGCTCATTTCAATTGCGGCCCTGTGCATTTCTTAGGCAAATTGTAACTGTTGAGAAAATCTACCAAACAACTCCATGGTTGATTGTGCCGTCCAGACAGAGGGCCCTAATTGAAATCTGACAACCAGCCCTTCGTGTCAATGATCTTGTCCTAAGTTCTTGGAGTGAGCAGGGAGAAAGTCTAAGAGTAGAAAAAGAGGAGAGGGAGATTTGTTCTTTACATCTCTAGAGTATGTTTAAGAATCCTCCGACTGATTTCAGGTCAGTACGTATGCCCTGTCTACCGGAGATGTGCTAAAGGTTGTATCTGACACCATAATAGTGCATGAAGCAGCAGCATCGCATATCCAGAGGTTAACAAAGGTAATGAATCTTGTTTTAGTTTCCAGCTTGATTGTGTTGATCATTTTTGCAGTTGCCTCTTTGACTGCTGCTAAGTAAATAATGATGCTCCATAAATCTGGGGAAATGATTACATAGACCTGCACCCTAGTATCAACGTGCATGCTCTATGGTGTTGCTTAAATTTTATCAGACATTTAGGATTCCTCTGGGATTGTTGATCTGAATTTACTAAGGGCCTATATCTAACACCCCCCCCCCCCGGCCCCATCCCCCAAAAGGAGGGAAAAAAGGAAAAAGAAAAACTCTGTGCCTTGGGCAGAACCCTTATGAGTATTGGTTAAGTTGTTAAGCATTGGAGACGGCAAGTTTGCTAGTTTCTGGGCTAATTTAGATTTGTTGGCTGTCCACAACTGCAACCAAGGATGAAACTTGCAGCCAAGGGTGTTTTGCTAGCGTACTCTTTTATGGCTTCCTTTTCATTTCACTGGAATAAGCTTGCTTGGAAAGGTGCCAGTTTTATCCCGTCTATCATCATAGAGGAACCCCTTCAAATGCTTCTAAAGATAGCACTTCCTGAGATCATGGGAATGAGCAGTTGCATTCAATTATGCTTTTCATATGCAAAAGCAACTGCATTCTAGACTCTGGAGTGAGGCCACTGGATGGAGTGCGGTCGATCGCTGATTCGATGAAGGAACTTTCAAGTATGGTCTTTGCCCTCTGGCTCAAGAAGCATTGAGATTCAAAATGTTCAGGCTGTACTAGTTCCTCTCAAACTGCATTATAGCTTGTATTAGACAAAATGCAGACATGACTTATAATGCTGCCATTTTTGTACTCGTGGCTTCTAGGGCCTTCACGAGACAGTCTTTTTGGCTGTTCGTGGTAGGAGTAAGGCTGTATACATCAGGGAGACCGTAAATTTCATTTTTGGTCTACTTGTATTGGTGTAACCTACAATTTTTTTTTCTTTTTTTTGGGGGCTCCTACCAGGGCTTCTTGGGCACAAAGAGCATGGGAATGTCGAGTAGTAACCTTAAGTACAGCAACCTTGAAGAATCTGGGCGACCTATTAAAGGACAGAAACCAGGAAGAAAATCCAATAAGCGAAAATCCTACCGGGGAGTAAGCGACTTCGTTGACGACTTGGAGCTTCCTATGGATTATATGTAGTGTACGCGTGCTCTGGGACTGTACATATTTATATGCAAACTGTAAAATTGTGGTGAAAGTAATTTCTTGCTTATACCATGCTGATTCTTCCCAAATGAAGACAGGGATTAAACATAATGTATGTACAAGTACACTATTGTGGTTAATGACATTGGAGCCAAATTCAAAAGTGATTGGCTTTTTGCAATGATTTTCATACTGTAGTCAGATCAAGATGTTACAGAAACTGTGTTGATTGTTGAACACAACCTGGCAGAGCGTGCAACTAAAAGCCGGGGAAACTCCTACCAAATTATGCTCAATCAAGCAATCCTGGAACCCACAATTGCGGCGCCATTTTGAAATTTAAACGTGATTATTGGTGAGGTTCAATCATGGCATTTGAAATTCTGAATGAGGTTTTAGGGAGAAGAGAAGAACCAGAGTGTCAATGATATTAGTCGTCAGAGATGGGAACAGAAAACAGTGTGAAATATTTTATCCAAGAGCTAAAAATTTAAAACTGGGCCGAACAACAATTGGGAAGGGTGTGTATGTGTTGCTTAAGCACTACAGAACTACGTAATAACTAATGGTAAAAAATGCTGGTGAGGAGTAGACAGCTTTCAAAAAATGGCCCATGCAGGTCTCGAACCTGCGACCTTCGCGTTATTAGCACGACGCTCTAACCAACTGAGCTAATAGGCCTTGATGTCAGGCCTCTAAACAGGCTAATCATCCAGATTAGTTTGTTAAAATATGAATCTTCAGAAAATTAATGCGTACCTGATTATTTAATTGACACGTTGTGTCTCTAATATGCTGACTCATTGGTTTTTTTTTTTTGACATTTTTCACGGAAAGCATTTGAAAAAGTTGAACAGTATAATTTTAGTTGTAAGTAATTTTATTGATAATTTGGATGATAAAGACCGTTTTAAAGTTTTCAGGAATTAGAATTGTATAGTTATTAAATATACAGAAACAGATAAATTATCTACATTATTACTTTAACTTAATAAAAAATAAGTTTGTATAGTGAGAATTTTCTCATAGTAAACCGACCAACACAAGACCATTCTTGTTCTATAAAATCATTTGAACTACTCAATCTACCTTTGAAAGAGTTAATTATTTTATTAATCTAGTTATGGATGCGTAGTCTAGCCTACCCCTACAAAATTTTCTTTTATTACCATCATAATTCTTACATTCTATGTGACGATGTTAATTTATTTGGAACCCAAATACTAAACTAATTACTTGGCTTGAAAATTTTCTTTTATTGCACATATATATCTACAACAAGAAAGGTAATATGAACAGAGTTTAAATCTCACATAGGTAAGGAATATTTTCCTTATCTTTGTCCCTCTCTTTTTTCATATCTTCTTCTATTACACTTATAATCATAGTCAAAAGACCGAAAAAGGTATTACGTATTTTTATTATAATATTCTCACAAGAAACGAACCACCGTTAAACTATTCTACCTTCCCTTCCAAAAGAAAAAGAAAAGAATAATAATGAGACTATTAAAGATCACTTTTTTTTTTTAATAGAGACCATTAAAGATTATTAGGTAATATATATTATACACTTGGAAGTAGAGGTGGGCGACGCGTCAGATACCCATTGGGTCAAGCGAATCGGCCCGCATCAAATAGAGTCAATAAAGAATTGGATCAATAATAAACTGCATCAATAGTGAGTCGGCCCATAACACTCTTACGGGTATAATTTGCTTTCAGATTACCAGTAATCCTATTCCAAATATTCCTGAACTCCCCCTTGGGGGTCAAAAAGGAAATCCACGCCTATGTGTCGCAACTCACCACTGCGTGACAGCGTGAGCTGTTTGTAGAAAAATAAATTTGTGACAACCAGATTCCTAGGCCGTTGGGCGTATATAACCGTTGCCGCTCCCTCTCGATTCAAATTCAAATTAGCCCCCAAACAAACAAACCCAAATTCCAACACGCACATACACACAAACATCCTCCCCACCTTCTTTCTTCTGTAAACTTCCTCTCTTCTTCCCATCTTCCCTTCTATCCTCTCTCTCGCTCTCTCTTTCTGCCCCTCTGTCTCTCTCTCTCTCTCTCTCTCTCTCTCTCTCTCTATCCATCTCAAATGCTGGCAGCAAAGACCCCCATAATCCGCCAACCCCACAATCACAAACCAGAGGGAAGAAGACCCCTCCAACCCAAAAACATCACCCCTTCAGAATCCAATATTAAATTAACCAAACCCAGAAAAGACAGTCATGCCCGCATCTCATTCTTCACCCCCTCTAACAAAGAGAACAACCCGGGTCTCACCCTCCCCATCGATGCCTCGTTGGCTGAGGAGCTCAATGCAGTAAGGCAGAGGCTCGAGCGGCTGAGATTGGATAGGGAGAGGACACAGAAAATGCTCCAGAACCGAACCCGGGTTCTCGATCTGCAGATGGTTGAGATGGAGCAAAGAGGGGAGTTTCAGAAAGAGCTGGAAATCGAAGTCGATCGGCTTTATAGATTGAAGCAGCTCCAGCTAGCTTGCATGGTAATCACTCTCTAGTGTCAAAGTTGATTGCCCTTGTTCTTGATTTTCTTGCAAAATGCGGTGAAGTTTAATCATTTTGAAAATTTCGAAATTTTTGGATGGGATAAGTTGAGCTGAATTCTGGGTTTTTATGAAAATGCAAAATCTGATGCAGAGGAGGTCTCCAATTCGTTCATTGAGAGAGAGAGAAATGGAGAAGAAGAGCAAAGATGACCAATTTGAGGTGAGTGATTGCCTCTAATCTCACCATCCTCTCCAAATAGATTGACTTATACCACAAGATGTGATCTTTGAAGAAATTGTTTTTTTTTCCCCCCTCAGGGTGGTAAAATTGGAGAAATTAAGCAGGAATTTGCTGATCAAAGTAGCACAACAGACAGTCCAACGACGAGTTCTCAGAGTACACTGGCTTCGACCTCAGCATCAACATCGAATTCATCGACATCAACCTTGGACATCGCAATCCCACTTGGGCTGAGCTTAGAAAGTGCTTCAGATAAGTGATACACATACACTTGATGGGAGTATTTCAACCATTGTTGATTGGGCTGAGCTTCTGCCTTAGAAAGTTTAGTCTTCGTTCTTGAGCATGTAATGTCTCGTTATGCATGCTGTGATAATGGTGATATATAGTTTGTAATTAGTTATGTCCAGTGTCCTGGGCATGTAATCATCAAGGAATAGGAATCCTTTCATTGAACACATTGGCGATTTTAAGAGGACATTTTCTTCAATAGCGGCAAATTTATTTTCACCAATTCTGACATATCACCGTCAGATTAAGATTCTCAAACGTTAGATAGATGCGCTCCAAGATTACAAGATTGCAGTTCTCTCACCGACTACCAAAAGTCTATTTCTCAAATGCTACTTTGCTTGTGGAAGAATTTCTTGTGTTTTAATGTAAGAGTATAGCAAAGGAGGCTATAAAAAATGATAAAGAACCCAAGACAAACAGTTCAGATGTCTTAACCTGTCAACTCTGCAAGACAAACAGTGTAGATGTCTTACTGCTACTACTGAAATTAGAATGATTAGATCTATGTCTATATATATATATTCAACAGAACTTGCAAAATGAGTCATGCAAGCAACTGCTATGCAGCCTGTTGGGTTTTATGGCCCAAAATCTCGAGTATCGGCACGGGGAGCCCATGCTGCACAGACACGGGCGTGCCAAGACGAAGAGCCGAAGACGAGAGGGACAGAAAATTGGCACGGGGGTGCCGTGCCATATGGCACGGCCGTGCCATGTGACACGGGGGACCGTGCCACGGGGCACGGTCGTGCCACGTGTCTTTTCGCCGCCTCTTTCGGATGCGGCTAGGGTTTCTGTCTTCAAGGAGGACTCCTCTGCGGCGGCTAGGGTTTTTCCAAGAAGGGGAAAACCCTATTCTTCAGGCCCTATAAAAGGAGGGTCAAGCCTAGGTTTCAAAACACTTCAGTACTCATAAACACATTGAGAGGTAAAAGTCGTTTGTGAGAGATTACAATAGAGAGATTGTAATTCTGCTCTTTGATCGAATCACTGAGGTGATTGTGATCGTGGTGTACTTTCCTGCTCATAGTGAATTGTTCTGGTGCTGTCGCCGTCCGTGGTTTTTCCCACATTGGGTTTTCCACGTTAAATTCCTGTGTTCTTGTTCTCTTCCTATTGTTCTGTTGTTTGTGATTGGTTGAATTTCTGATTTTCTATTGCATCCTATCGCTTCCGCTATACTGTTATTCTGATATAAATCCTAACACAGCCTTTTGTCACTAAAAACTTGTCACTCATATAACCGAGCTACACTGAGCCCTACAATTGAGCCTTACTTGATTAATTGCCTGGTGTGGTAACTTTTTTCATTCACAAAGTACTATTAAGTCGCCCTTTTTGACTATCGTAAAGCATTTCAATTGACTCCATCGCGAGGAAAATCAGAGGAGAGAGAAAGGGGGCGAGGCAGGGAAAAGTTCTCCAACAGCTGCCGCGTAGCATGAGCCTCGCGGGCAAGCTCGTGGATGGGAGCTGGCTCATGGGGCTTTGTGGCTTCCTTTTTGGTTTTTTAAATATTTTTTATTAGTTTTTTTTTTAAAATTCTAAAAATAAAGTTGTGTATCATAGAGTGAGTCGATAAGTATTATTTTATTTGGTGAGTCAAACTTGTGATTTTTTCATTGGAGAAAGGGAAGATTACGAGCCAAAAAATTAAATCACAAGCTGATGGGGCAAAGGTAGGTCCCCACCGGTGATACAAAAAAAGGCTCACCACTGGGAATACTCTTATGGATTCCCGTAGTAGCTCAAGTGAAATAGTATAAATTATACAATTTGTTATATCAAAGGGTTGTTTTTTTTTTAAATGCTTATTATAGGCAATTTATTACTAATCAGTGTTAATGGGTGCTAACGAGCTCTAATAAGTGTCTGAACAATGTTGGCTAATGGTGATAAATGTTGATGATGAGTCCTGATTGGTGCTTAGAAATGCTTATAACTAGATACTATTACGAAGTGTTGATAAATATTGATCAATGTTCATCAGTGTTAATAATATTTATGACGAGTTAAAAAAAAATACCCAAAATTTGATTTGTTAATAGCGTCATATGCATGAAATCTAAGCGTTTACAAATAATCTTTATAGAATCTTGGCATATTATTTTTGTTAAAAAAAAGAGAAGAAAAATGGGGAAAAAATATTGCCACATCAAAGCAAAGTCATTGATGCAAAGAAGAATGAGAATATCATAATCATGTCAATAGATGATCATATATTATTTGACTGACTACAAGTGAAGCCATTGATGAGCAAACATCTCCTACAATAAGAAGAGGCAAGCACAAGGAGTTTGCTAAGAACCATAAATAATTTTCTTAAGATTACGTACAAGCAAAATTGGGACAGTTACAGTGAATAAAACGAAGGACTTCTTCCATGCATACTTCCGTAGTTTGAGATGCTATGCAATAATATAGTTTTTGCATCTTATTCGTAGGATGTACAATATGAAAAGTGGATGGTTTTCAGGCCCATTATTTTCAACTTATAATTATAAATACTTATCTTTAGCATTCAACAATCAACATAGATCAACAATATTTAGCATCAATCAGTACTCATCAACACATAGTAATATTTTCAACTCATAATTTTAGTCATAATCAGCACTCACCAGCACCGGTCCGAACTCATCAACAATTAGACTTGTCAAAGCTGACCGAGACCCGAAATCTGAACCGAATGACCCGAACTTATATCCAACCCGACATCCGAAACATGCTCACTTGAAAGTGGATCCGGAACCCGATTGACTAGAACCGAACCGTGCCGGACGCAAAATTTTCTACGAAGTTACTTATTTTTACATAACAAGCGTATTGGACCAAAAATCGGTTGATCTGAAATCGATCCGAACCGAAGTTCACCCGACCCAAACCGAATTGACCCCTAATGTCACTTAACCCTAAACATGACCTGACCCAAACTTAATTCGACCCGTCCCCGAATCCAATGGTCAATTTTTCAAGTATATCATCAATAAACTACTTATGATAAATTGAAAATAGTATGTCCTAACAACAATAAAACTAAACATCTCATAATAATCAACATGAATATGTTGAATTCACCGTTACATATCTGTAATGCTGATGAAACACAACTATTTCTACCTATTAATGTACCCTATAAATACAATATAAAACAATCATAGGTAACACTCCTGATGCAACACTTTTTGGCCTGTTGGAGTCCCTCATTAAGCCGTAAATTATTAATGAATATGCAAGTTTTAGTTTGAGAAGCCACCCTCAAATAATGAGCTAATGAATAATCACACCAGCATAAAAGTTCCACGAATATTGCATGCTTTTATAGAAACCAGACAAAATGCACATTAATGAACATGACTGCACTTGAAGAAAAATTTAATTTAACATCACCTGCTTTAAAACCACAAAGGAGGCTTGCACTTGCACCCCGCAAAAAAAAAATTTTTAAAAAAAGCGAATGTTATGCAAGCGAAATGCCAAACATGCCCCTAACAGTTGCGGAGAATGCCATAAAATGCGAGGGCAAAAGAGGGAATTTAGCAAGAGACAATAAATAATAAGCCCATTTACCATTTGGATTGCATGGTTGGCTTCTGAGCTCCTCTTTCTCTCCGCTGTCTGTTCCCCCCTCTCTCTCTCTCTCTCTCTCTCTCTCTGTGCAGGCCACTTCACCATCACCAGCATTGTGCATTGATCTCCTTCGATTCAGATTACGAAGACGGAAGAACCCTAGTTCTTTGATCCAGTTTTCCCCCTTTTTTTGTGTCGGAGAAGTGGATTGATTCTGACTTATCTGTTGGTTTGAGGTGAAAAGAAGAAGCATAATTTGATCCCCATTTTGGGATTCAGGGATCAAGAGTGAGAGATCTGATCAGATCTGCTGTCGTTTTATCAGAAGTTTATGATTTCGGCTGTTAGTTTTGCATTTGATTTTTCGTGTTCCGTGCCAATTAAAGTGGATAATCTGATCATATAATCATCTATCGAGCTCCTCGTTTTTGATTATCGGGGCAAATTGTCCATCCCTTTTTCCTGGATCGATCTTTCTTCACTCTCTCATTCAAGGTTAGTCCCTTTCTCTATGGGCTATCGTCAATTTGGTTTCAGCTTAAGTCTATTGAGGAAATTAGGTTGTACTCGCAGTGAGTGCGCAATTAAAATTGGTGGCTTCATGCGAATGCGGTTTTATTGGGTAAAATTATGTCGGTCCTGTTTTATACTGCATTTAATTGGGATTGGAATCAAGGGTGGATCAATTTCGTGAAATTTGCTATGTTTTAGGATGTTCACATTATCTCCACATCTAAACTTTCTAATTAATTTATTGAAGAGGCTGATAGGTAGAATCAGCCGTTGGAGGTGGTAATTAGATAAAAATCAATTGAAAATTGCGTGGTTCTGATCAACATTCTTGGTAGTATATTGATTTTTTATGGACTTGTTAATGCTCATTTGAGCTTTGTTATCCTTACAGAGCCAGTGAAGGAAATAATATTTTGAGATTGATAGATTGGCATGATTATGGTGGATCGTTTCATGGGTTATGTCGACAGAAGGCACGAAGAAATGTGTTGAGAATGATTGCTGGAAATGGGTGATGCAACCTCAAAATTATCAACTCCCTCTATTCTTTAATTAGGGCGGGAGGTGGGAAGAATGAATAGGTAATGCTGTTGGTGTCAGTTTGCAGCTTTTAGAACTGTTACGGTCCATGTTTGTAAATTCTCCAATGTTCGCATTGGAGAATTATTTATGACTTCTGGTGATGACCCGTTACTCAAATCATCAGAATCTTCTTACGCGGTGCGTCGGCACCGATCTACAGTTAGTAACTTGAGCCGTTTGAGTTCAAATGCCTCACACTCCTCTTCCAACCTTGTGGAGGAAACTGACCTGTTCGATGTGAAAGAGAGTGAGGAAATCCTTGTCATCGACAATAGCTTTGCCAAAAGAGCTGTTGAACAACCCTCTATTTCTGGCTCTAGAAAGAAACGGTTTTATTCTGTTGATTCTTTCTTGCCGGAACAGTTGTCCTCACAGCACCCCACGCGGGACCACAAACGCCTGGTGTCGTGGGGTGGAGGAATGGAGCAAACAACTCATCCAATAACTTTTGAGATCTCAGGTCCTCCGCCTCGCGTACAGGAGAAGGTGAGGAAGCCTCAGGCCCTTTACCACAAAAGTGGGCAGCTGGAAGATAATGTTTTTCGGGATCAAAGTCCGAGATTAGTTTATGTTGGTGATCCAAGGAGGACCAATGAGAAGTATGAATTCACAAGTAATGAGATTCAAACCAGCAAGTATACCATCCTCAATTTTTTGCCCAAGAATCTGTTTATCCAGTTTCATCGGGTTGCTTATCTGTATTTCTTAGCCATAGCTGCTCTCAACCAGCTTCCTCCTCTTGCAGTCTTTGGGAGAACAGTGTCTCTCTTTCCACTCCTGTTTGTGCTAAGTGTCACTGCAATAAAAGATGGGTATGAAGACTGGCGGAGACACAGATCAGACAAGAAAGAGAATAACCGGGAGGCTCTCGTGCTTGAATCTGAGCTTTTTGAGATGAAGAAATGGAAGGATATCGAGGCTGCTGACATTGTGAAGATATGTGCTGATGAAACGATTCCTTGTGACATGGTCTTGTTAGGAACAAGTGACCCTAATGGTATTGCCTACATTCAAACAATGAATTTGGATGGTGAATCTAACCTCAAGACTAGGTATGCCAGGCAAGAAACAGCATCAATTGTTGCTGGAGGGGGAATAGCTTCAGGTCTGATCAGATGTGAACAGCCAAACAGAAATATATACGAGTTCACTGCAAACATGGAGTTCGAAGGACATAAATTTCCTCTTAGTCAATCAAACATTATTTTGCGTGGCTGTCAGCTGAAGAACACAGACTGGGCGATTGGTGTTGTGGTCTACACTGGTCAGGAAACAAAAGCAATGCTCAATAGCGCTGCTTCTCCTGCTAAAAGAAGCAAATTGGAAGGCCACATGAATAGAGCAACCTTATGGTTGTCCGTTTTTCTTTTTATCATGTGTTCAGTTGTGGCTGTTGGAATGGGCCTTTGGCTTGTACGCCACGAGGAGCAGCTGGATACTCTACCCTATTATCGGAGAACGTACTTTACAGGTGGGAGAGATACTGGAAAAACATACAGATATTATGGAATCCCTATGGAAATTTTCTTCGCTTTCTTGAGTTCCATAATTGTCTTCCAGATAATGATACCAATATCGCTCTATATCACTATGGAGTTGGTTCGGTTAGGCCAATCATACTTCATGATAGGCGACAGGCATATGTATGACAGCAGCAGTGATTCAAGGTTCCAGTGTAGATCTTTGAACATCAATGAGGACTTAGGTCAAATACGTTATATATTTTCGGACAAGACTGGGACACTTACTCAGAACAAAATGGAGTTTAGAGCAGCTAGTGTCTACGGCAGGAATTATGGGGCCTTATGTTCTAATATTGAATCCTCACGGGGCCGAAGTGTTGCAGGTAACAATAAAGTGGTTTACATCAATGCATTTGCTTGACGCTGAATTTTCTATATTTATGTTAGTGGGGATCTGAAAATTTTGGTTTGCATATTTCTTTTCCTACATCTCTTTCATATAATGTTTTCCCCTTTTTGCTAACTTTAGGTTGCTCGTCTGGCTGACTTTTTTTTTTTGGGGGGGGGTCAACTCAAGCTTGGTTTATGCAGATAGTTTGAGCTCAACTTCTCTCTCTCTTTTATAACTTTAGATTGCTCGTCTGGCTGACTGGTGGTGTTTTTTTTTTTTTTTTTTTGGGTTGCTTTTGCGGATTAAGTCAGGCCTGGTTTATGCAGATATTTTGGAGTCAACTTCTGCTTCTTTTTTTATTTCTGCTTGTCTTTTCTTTTTTTTTTAAGTGCTGTTACGTATCCTCTTGAGAGGTCTAACTTTGCATAAGCCTTTTTTCCCCCCTTCCCTCTCAAGTTTATCTCTTTCTTCGTGGATGTGGGGTGCACCCTACTTTCTTAAATATTGCAGTTTGTTACAATTTATATGAAATATAGTGCAGCTGAAATGTGTAGTCTTTAGCTGTTTGAAAGATTTGTTTTTACACCTATTTTAAAGTTGTCTTGATTGATTTACAGTTTCCAACTAGTCAGGGATTACTGTGGTCTTTTATTCCTTTCCTCATTAATCATCTTCTTGAGAGGACTTCATTCGTTTATGATAGTATCACTATGCTCAATGTTTGATTATGTATGGTATATACATTTTACAATTGGGTTGATGGTGTGTATTGCTTGTCCTCAAGCTGCAAGTTTGTCTTTGAGTTTATGTCTGACATTGCTTGTCCTTGGCCATTGCTTGAAGATTTAGTGTTTGTAAACGAAATGCCTCATATCAAAGGTTGTACTTTAAATTGCTTTAATAGGAAAGTTCTTGTCTCATGGAATTGGCTATTGATGCTTGCGTTAAGGAGCATTTTGCTGATGTATTTTGAGTACTGAGGTCCTTGCTTTGGTTTTGTGATTGAGCACCAGTGAACCACTCTTAATGGCTTGTTTCGTTGGATTTCATTGACCTAATAACGTAATACATTGGTGATTTTATTTCCATTAGCTTGCTATTTTAGAGCATTTTAATTAGAATGCCCATGATTACCTCTGACTGTAACAATTTCTGCTCTTGACAACTCCAAACAATTACTATTATAATAACTGGTCAAGTCAAATTTTAGTTTAGATCTTTCCATCTGTATACTGTACTTCCCACTCACACATAGTCACACTCTGAATCTCCCTTATTCCCCATCTTTTTCTCCTCCCGTCACCTTACAGTTTTTCTGGGGAAAAAAAAATTAATTGTAAACAAGCGACTTGATTTTAGCCTTATACAACATTTTCAAGTGGAAGTACTCAGGTGCTTTTCTTTTCTTTTCTTTTTTTTTTGGTGAAATCGGGATTTTTTTTGGGCGGGGGGGTGGAGAACGGGAGGGAGGGGAGAGGGACAAAGTCCATTTGTGATGCTTCTACTAGAAAAGGTTGGTAATTTTCATAGGTATTTTTATATGATATATATTTTAGGAAAGTCAATCTTATTCAGGGATATTCTAGTAAGACTTAGTCCCCTCTGTTTTGAATTGTTTAAGGGAGCCCCCCCTGAATCTCCTGTGTTCTTGAATAGATCAACTTTCCTGGAGAGTTAAGTTGGGATTAGTTATTGAGTTATACAATTAAGATTATCTCTTTTGTTATTTATTGTTCCTGTTCCATTTTTCTTCTCTTATCCTATGTTCTTCCTCTATTCTACTCTCCTTTAATTCCTAACCTTCCTTCTCTCTTCTCTAATCTCTATCGAATGATTTTCAAAGGTCTTCCCGATTTCCTACCGGTGTCATTGCTGAGCTCAATTATATTCCTGGTTTGGCTTGGATTTTTTTTGACGTCTAGATGTTCTTAGCTTAAGAGCCAGTCCCTTGGTAGCTGAAAAAGGCCCTTTTGGATGATTTTTCTGGACTATATTGGACTAATGAAAAATGCCTCACGAAGCTGTCCTATGTCTTTTTTTCCCTTGTGGAGTAGTGGGCAAATGATGATTCTAATCTACGATTTGATGGAAACAACCTCTTGCGGATCAAGGGTAAGACTGTCAGCCTGCTACGTGTGAGCACCGCGCCTGGTGGGCCCCTGGGGGATGCATTGGGACATGGATTTGGATTTTCGATGTTCATAACTTTTGCTGTGGTTCTTGAAATGATAAAATGGCTTAAGAATCTAGCTACTGTGAGATGAATTTGAGTTGCTTGATAAAATCAAAATTATAATATTGATCACTATAATCAGCATTGTGTATTTTTTGATATAGATTTTTGTTAACAATGGAACTTGAAATTGTATTGAGTTGGTGAATCCAATTCGTTTGTTGCTCACTATAAACCTCATTGTATTTTATATTCATTGTTGAAGTTTATTTACTGTGGAACTCTAGCCAGAATGAGTTGTTTCAGGTTCCTGGGTACTCCGACATCTTCTTGTGCTTCACAGCTTTTATTTGCCCGTGCTAAGGATAGCAGTTAGTATTAGGAGTCTGATAAATCTTTACATTATTTTTCCAGTTTGTGACAAATAAGAAGAACCTGTTATACTGTTATAAATTATTGTTTGTACTTGTGCAGCAGTCACTGAGGCAACAGTTGTGCCTGTGAAGATATGGAAACTCAAATCTGAAGTAGATGTTGATTTTGAACTTTTGGAATTGTTGCATAAAAACTCAAATCGAGAGGACAGAGTTACAGCTCATGAGTTCTTCCTGACATTGGCTGCATGTAACACAGTTATTCCTATTTTCGATCAGAGCGCATCTCTTGGCTGTGCAGGGAGTGATGCTGGGGAAGATATTGCAATAGATTACCAGGGTGAATCCCCAGATGAACAAGCCCTTGTTGCTGCAGCATCAGCCTATGGATACACTCTTTTTGAGCGCACTTCTGGGCACATTGCGATTGATGTGAATGGACAAAAGATCAGGTACTAAGAGCTAAGCTCATTCTGAGTAGAGTGATAGATCTCCATTAGAAGGTGATAAAAATGTTTCTGGTCTGCATGTGATGATGGGTATTTGGGAATCAAACAACACTTGCAGTCGTAGGAAGTTTGGATATGAAAAATCGTCTTGTCCAACTGGCATTTCAGTTATGTTAGCCGTCGATTCAAGTTTATCTTAAACCATCTCATATGAGTTTGCTTAAAGGTGGGAACTTGATATTTGTGTGACTAGGGTTGAAAATGTGCGAGGTGGGCGCTAGCGAATTTTTCTATGGGCTTGATTTTTGACGTTGTTTAGCCTAAAATATTGTGCTTGACGCTTGACTAGGCGCTCATTTGTTCTTAGAATCTCTCCAGCTGTGCAATCTATGCAACGTTTAGCTAGTCTTATTTTTAATATTAAGGGTAATCTTAGAAAAGTTGAGATATGAAGCATAATAGGTACCTGAGGGAAGCTGTGCGTTTCATCGTAACTGCTTTTCCCTTTGTTGCAAAATACACCATTGGCACCTTTATTTCTCAATAATGGTGCAAAATTGAGTGGAGGTAGAGATGAGATATCATCATGGTGGAGAAAACAGGGATGGTAATAGAGTTATAGAGGATGTTTATAGCTTGAGGTTTGAAGATGCATTGGATGAAGGGAGATGGAATGGTGAAGCGGGTTTTTTCAAGGCTTTTCGCCCTGTCTTTTTGGCGGGTAAGATGGGCCATGTAGCACTTTTCCCACAAGACACCCTAGTTGGGCAGTGTTTGGGAAGGAAGAGGGGTTTTTTTTTTTGGGGGGGGGTGTTCCTCCCCAAATGTCCTAGTTGTACCCGTCTATGCCGTGATTGGAAGGGGTGTAAAATGAAACTAGACCGCCCCTTTGGTGGCCTGGGGTTTCTCAATTATATAACATAGTTTTCTTGTCCTATTAAGGGTTTAGGCAGTTCAAGAATTAATTTGTTCTCCCCCCACTCCCCCCAACTTACATGTTAGAAGTTCTTATAAGGCTTACATAACTATCGTGTGGGTTTTTAAAGATATGTTAGCTCTTTTTTGAGTTTTAAGTCCAAGGGGTTAGAGACTGCATGAGCCTTTCTTGATTAGGCTTTTAAAGCTTCTGTACAACCTAGTTGCGACACCTCAGGATTCTTGAACTCATTTCAAGTTTCCTGTATAATCTGTTTCTGTGGAGCTTTGAAATGTTTCCTCTGGGAGGATTGCGGTTGAAGTCTACTGCATGAAAGGGCTTGAGACACGGGAGGTTGGAACCTGTAATGTACTTTGGAGAAATGCACCCAATCTTTCGACTTATTGCTCTTCATTACTATTTGGAAATTTGTACGCCCTCGGGAGGGTGGTCCTTTAGTGGAGATGATGTTTGGGGGATGGGGGATTTTGTGTCTTATTGGCTGCATTCAATCATGTGGCGTGGAGAGCATTCGTCAATATTAACCATGTGTTAATCATATCTGAAAAGTCTGATTAATTTCTTGCGCGTTCCATAGTGCATTTGGAGCTTACACTTTATGTTTGTCTTAAATGTTACAGTCATGCCCTTTATGTTATGTAGGAATTTCTTTAGAAAAACTGCAGATAAAATACTTAGTATGTAACTGAGCTTGCTTCGGTGCTGACTTTTCAAAATATTCTGTTGCATATTGGTATATCTAAGTCTGCTTGTTGATGGAGCAGGACTATGTTGTTGTCTTGTAGGTATTTCTGTGATTTTCTTAAGACGAGGGTGAAAGATTCCAGCTGTTGCTATTGTAATTGTCTTTTCGATAACTTAACTAGCATTTCAGTTGTGTTCTAAATTTTAAAGGCGCGGGGAAGGGGGGGGGTGCGCTTATTGTCTCCAACTCAGCAAGTTTCAGATACTGGCTGATTGATGCCATTGTTTGTGCTTCCTTTGGTGAAACTCAAAATTATTATTACATCTTCAAGACACAGACAACATCTGTTTTTTCAATTATGAATGTAGGTTGGATGTGCTGGGTCTGCATGAATTTGATAGCGTGCGGAAAAGGATGTCTGTTGTGATCAGATTTCCTGACGATTCTGTGAAGGTATTGGTAAAAGGCGCTGATAGTTCTATTTTGAGTATATTGGGAGGCAGCATGGATAAGGACGATTATGTTCAAACCGCAACTCAGAATCATCTTCGTCAATATTCATCACTTGGGTTGCGTACACTAGTCTTGGCTGCGCGTGATCTTACAGATGTGGAACTTGAGGAGTGGCAGCGGAAGTATGAGGATGCTAGCACATCTTTGACTGATAGGTCTGCAAAACTACGTCAAACGGCAGCTCTGATAGAATGCAACCTGAGATTACTTGGGGCCACGGGCATTGAGGACAAATTACAAGATGGTGTGCCTGAAGCTATTCAGTCCCTGCGGCAGGCGGGAATCAAGGTCTGGGTGTTAACCGGTGATAAGCAGGAGACGGCCATTTCCATTGGACTTTCCTGCAAACTCTTGACAGCTGATATGCAGCAAATCATCATCAATGGAACTTCGGAACAGGAATGTAGACATCTCCTGGCTGAGGCCAAGTTGAGGTACTCTGTTAGATCAGGATGCTGTGAGGATCAGAGTGTGAGATGGAAAAAGGAAGCTGCCAGTGATTATCTTGAAATTCCTGTTGATTCAAAGGGCACAAATTCAATTTCATGGAATCCAGAGGAGGAGGACATTATAAGTTCTTCATTGGCACTCATTATTGATGGCAATAGTTTGGTGTACATTTTAGAGAAAGACCTTGAATCAGAGGCATGTTTCTATTTCATATTTTTGGTTTGATTATTTTTTTCCCCCCATTTTAATTTGCTGTTCGATTTTAATAACTCCACTTCATAACTTTTGGCGTGCACAGCATGTTTCATGGAGTGCATCGATTGCATGTTTTAGGTTATGCAGTTTTAACCTAATGCCTCATGGTCCGCATTTCTGTGCACAGTAACAATTCTTCAGCTATATGAGTGAATCTCCTGATCCTCCTTGGTTGGTTTCTACAGCTTTTTGATCTTGCAATTGCATGCAAAGTTGTGCTTTGCTGCCGTGTTGCACCCTTGCAAAAGGCTGGGATAGTTGATTTAATCAAGAGTCGTACAGATGATTTGACACTCGCAATTGGTGATGGTAAGTTCATTCTGATCTGTTCATTGACTACTGTCTGTTTGCTATGTGCTGGATGCGTGGCGTGTGCTTGATTCTCATCTGGCATTGTGCACTGACTCCACTGAGATTTTTTTTTTTGGGGGGGGGGGGACCATTATCCATAATATTTGTTTGTATGCAAGTAATTTCATGACCTGGGAAAAAAAACTGATATACTTTTTCTTATACTTAACCTAGGGGCTAATGATGTCTCAATGATTCAAATGGCGGATGTCGGGGTTGGGATATGTGGCCAGGAAGGACGCCAGGCGGTGATGGCATCAGACTTTGCTATGGGGCAGTTCCGATTCCTGAAACGATTACTTCTGGTGCATGGGCATTGGAATTATCACCGTGTTGGTTACTTGGTTCTCTATAATTTCTACAGGAATGCAGTTTTCGTGCTTATGCTATTCTGGTATGCATAACCTGATTTGTGGGTTTCTCATGAATCTTGCTTAGTGTTCCTTAGTTGTTTTTCATAGCTCTATGACGTGCAAGTAGCTATTTCTGATACTTCATCCTTGTCAAATTATCATCATGTTCCAGTCAATTGTAACCATGATGAGGGTCTGTTATTATCCCTGGATAATCATATGGAGCTTTCCATGTAGATTAGGTTGGTGGCATGTGATGCTATTTTCGGTCCTTAGTTTCAGCACAATGTAGGAGTCCCATTTTCTCGGAGGCGTCTTGTAGTGGCTTTTTTTTTTTTTGGGGGGGGGGGGATGAGATAAAGAAAATTACTGAAGTAGTGGCCTGAGGCAAGCTTGTGGGCAATGTATTACAATGTCAGCCGTGGTAATAGATTCCTGCTAGAATGCCAATTATTTCATGGACTAATGTTATTTTAGTGGATAACGCTTCTTGGCGACCACTGACGCCATAGCTATAACAACTCTTGACCATTGATGGTGGATCTAGGGGTGGCAATCTTCGACCCGAAGTCAAAAAATAGTTGTCTTTATTATACAAAATTACGATTTATCCTTTTCCTTTTAATTTAATTTTCACGATAGTTTACCTTTTTGCCCTTTTGCCTTTTTTTAGTCACTTTTAATTTTTATTATTCGTTTTTTGTTTTATTTAATATTCGTTGCAGAGTACTACGTGATTTAAGAGTCATTTATATCCATGTTTCCTTGATACCAGATAGTGTATTTAAAAGTTAATTCTAGTAATACAATATTATATTTTAGTATCTTTCTATTTCTAGGTTCTATATTTTCAGGTAAAGATGATAATTGAGTTAATCGAGAGTTATAATGATTAAGCATTTGTTGACGAATACTTTTAGTTGTGCAATCAAAAGTTCTTAAAAAATCAAAAGCTTGTGCTTCTGTATAATTTTCTAGATTGGGTAGATAATATCTATTTTCACTTATATAATTTTCATATTGGTCTTTTTAAGCAGTAGATTGAAATTTATGTCTAGGGTTTAAAAGATTTTCAGATGAAGTCATAGTTTCTAGAAAAGTTTTTAACCAAGACTGTATGGGCCAAGATGACCTTTTAGAGATTCGTCTAATTCTTTAACTATTTGAGTATTTTTGTGGATAAGATGGTTCAATAGCTTATGATACTGTTTGTAAGATTTGCGATCTGAAATATATAGAGTATTTTTAATAGCTTTATATTCAGCAAGAGAGGAGCTGAGTTGAGCTTGGTGTTTTATACTGAGTTTATAATAGTCATTCCTTAGTTGGATCTTTGAGAAGTTTCCTATTTAACTTGTGCACGCACGAACGCCCCCGCCAATTCTCTCTCTAGGTGCCTCTCTAGGTGGCCAGTGAAGTTCAGGGGCCCGGAGTGGTCATCGGAGGTTTACCTGAGGTCCGGTGGACTTTGGGCCTTCGGGAGCCGCCGGCCGTTCTGTTCGCCGGTCGCCGTTGGGCTTTTCGGGTTTCCCTTGTTGTTTTCTTCATATTTGCGCGCCGATGGAAAGTTTTGGTGCTTTCCGAGAATGGAGGTGGGTGGGCAAGAAGTTTCTGTCACCGCCGGCAAGCTTTGCAGAAGTTCTCCTGTCACGGCTGTCGAAGTCTCGCCGGAATTTTTCCAAATCATTTTTTCCGGCGAGGATTTAGCTGTTCTGTCCTTTAGTGGTGCTGTTGTCTCTGGCCAGTCATGGGTAAGCGGTTTTTTGTGCAATTTTCCGCGTTTTCTCCTTCTTGGGAAGTGCTGGGCAGTAGTGGGCTTCTTCTTTTCGTTTCGTGGTCTTTTTTCCTCCAGCTACGCTGCATTGCACCGTTTCTTTGTCATGTATGCCTCAGTGAGGGTGGAAGGGAAGTTCTTGGAAGTGACCGGGGGTGATGGAGGCCTTTTTCCTTTTAAAGTTGTTGATGCCAGCAGAAGGAAAAGGTCTTTTATCCGGTTGAGCTTCCAGGAATTTCGATGGGTGGCAGTACAAATGGTTCGCTTCTATTTCTCAAAGGGAGAACCATGGTGGTTGCAAACTTTTAGGTGGGGTCAGAGGTGGCTGTTGCTTCAATTGAGAAAGAATAGCAAAGGTAGATTCATTGTCCTCTCTCTTTTGGGTAATGGTGTGCAGGCTAGGTCAGTGATCTTTCCCGAGGGTGCTAAGGGAGAGGGCTGCTTTGGGGTGACCAAGATTCTTAAGAAGACTTTGATTGAGGGTCATAAGAAGCCTTCTCCTCCACCAAGGAATGCTTCTATTCCCTCCAGGTTTTCGGTGAGCAACGATCGGTCTTCTGCTAATGTTGTTCGAGGTCATCTGGGTGGCTCCCCTAATTCGCCTTTGATGGGGTGGAAGTGTAGGGATTGTGGTTAATGGAGCTTAAGGTGTATCCTTCTCCTGTTTGAAGCTATGTTGGAAGTAAGGGTCAATCTCTCAAAAAGTGCACTCATTCTGGTTGGCGATGTGCCTAATGTTTATGTGTTGGCCCGTTTCTTTGAGTGTGGAGTTGATCATCTGCCTTCTTCATATCTTGGTCTTCCTCTTGGTGCTCCTTATAAGAGCATAGCGATTGGGGACCCAGTTGTTGAGAGGTTTCATGAGAGATTGGCAGGCTGGAAGTCAAAGCTTTTGTCCAGAGGGGGTAGATTGACTCTTTTGAGAAGCACTTTGTGTAGTCTGCCCATCTACTTCATGTCTTTATTCACCATCCCAGCTAGCATTGCTAGTCGGTTAGAGAAAATCATGAGAGATTCTCTTTGGAATTCCATCGAAAATGGTAACGGCCTCCACTGGGTCAATTGGAATTAGGTATGCCATCCCAAACAGCAGGGAGGACTTGGCAGAAGACCTCTTCGTGTTATGAATGAAGCGTTGAAGACCAAATGGCTGTGGAGGTTTGCAAAAGAGGATAGTGCCATGTGGAAAAATGTGATCAAGGCAAAATATGGGATAGACGAGTTGGGTTGTTGGAGTAAAAAGAGTCCTTATCCTCATGGGGTTGGTTGTTGGAAATCTATCTTAGCAGGTTTTGAGCGTTTCAAATCTTTAAGGGTTCCTTTAGTGTCAAGAGTTTTGTTCCACACAATTTGAAGCCCTGGATGTTTGTGATATTTCTGCCAAGTCTATTTGGAAGTCTAATGCTCTCACAAAAGTGTGTTTCTTTGCTTGGGCAGCCACCTTAGGCAAGATTCCCACGGATGACATGCCTAAGAGAAGAAATTTTAGAGGTCTAAGTAGATGCTCCATGTGTTTGGAGGAGGAAGAAACTGTGGATCATCTTCTTGTACATTGTCGGTGGGTTTATCTCTCTCGCTAATAGGGATTAGTTGGGTTCAACCTTCTAAGGTGAGAGATGTGGTAGTGGCTTGGAGGAGAAGGATGAAGAAGAGCTGGGTTCTTGGAGTTTGGAACATGATTCCTTGGGCTGTTTGGTGGGCTACGTGAAAGGAGAGAAATCGTCATATTTTTGAGGACAAAATCTTGTTGTTTCAAGATTTCAAGCTCTATTTTTTGAGGTGGTTGTATAGTTGGAGTGTGGGGCTTAGTGGTAACAAAGAGTTAAATTTTTTGGCTTTTATCGATTGCATTATGGATGAGAGCTTAAGGTCATAATGTTTTTGTATTGCCCCTTTTGTACATGGGTGACATCCCCTTGGTGTCCTTTTAATATACATCTTTGATTACTTACCCAAAAAAAAAAAAAAGATAGTCATTCCTTAGTGCGGTTATAGAACTAGCTATAGCGAAATGAGAATTTTTAAGAGAGTGGTTACGCAAATATGGGTGATTTGGTGGTATTTTTGCCATAATTAGTTACTAGGGTTCTAGTTTCATTATCACAAGGATTAAGTTCTCAATTTAATCCTTGAACTTCAATTAAAAGATAAGAGTAGTTTATGTCTTTGATTATTTTAGTTTGATATGCTCTTTTAGTTAGCAGGCTCTAATACCATTTTACACACGAGTCAGGCAACTTTTTGTAAAAAAATGTTTTAAAACTCTTTGATGTGAGGTCAAGATTTGAGCAAAGAACAAATTAAAGGGAGTTTTCAATTGCCAAACATGGTACTCCCAGCATAATAAATCGAACTATCAGAGTTTCAAGAAATTATACCTCATCTGTTTAAGAGTCTCTCGTTGAGATATGGAATTGTCAGATCTGCGGCCGCGCCCTTCTCCTCACGAGCCTTACTGGTCTTACTTCGATCTTTAATTCCCTTTCTCACTTTGAGATTTTTTCAAACAAAAAGAGGGAAAATTTCAAGAATTTCTGAATGTTCCTTTTTTATTAACTGGTTTCCCAAAGGGAAAGTTTTAGAACAACATGGCGAAGTGCAAATTTGAGTGATCTGTTCTTTGCTCAAAATTTTTGCTGCCTTCTTCTTCTTGCTACAATTACATATTTATAATCCCTCCAAAGCTTCAAAAGATGCAGCTAATAGCTATACATAATACACAGTACACTTAGTACAATAATAGAGGTAGTACAATTGATAGCACATTACTATCGTATAATAATTCAATATAGCACTAGAAGATATTACTAATAGGCTTGTGATAGTGACAGGATGCAATAATTGCTTTAACTTCTTCTGCGTATAGCCTTATTCATGGATTCAAAATGTGGCCAAACCGCGACGAAACGACCGCGTTGGAAAGGTTTTGGAGATAGGCAATCACCATTTTCATGCCGCAAATGTGGAACGCGATCGCCGTATTAGAACGATTTTGCCGTACCGCTACCGAAACCGAAATCGCGACCAAAACCGCATTTTGAATTCTTGGCCTTATTTGAAAGTTATATGCATGTGAAGGGGTGGACCATGTCCTTTTGAAAAGTAGGGCTAGCATTTTACGCGTACTTTTGTAGATAAGATTCCTTAGGGATAAGGCTGATAGTTGTCGGCAAGATCTGGGCCTTACTTCTTACTTTTTTAAAGCAAAATCTTAGCTGTCCGTAGTGAGAGTTGTTTTTCTTCCTCTTTCTTGTATAGTTCAGCAAATTTTTGTCTAACAGCAGCAGATCCTTGAAAATTTTCAGGTTCTAGTTGCAGTAAGAAGGATAATAGTTCATCGTCATAGTTGCCTTCTTACATTCCTTCTTTAGTAACAATAATATAATCAGATCTTCTTAATAGACATTTTAGTCCTGATGCATAGAGTCGGTCACCATGACATTTCACTGCTAAAGCTCTACTAGTTCGTTTGTAGTTCATCCATGACTCGTTGAACCGAATCGTCTCAAACTTCTTTGAAGCTTCAATATTTAGTTGAAAATTTTCAGAAATATACCCTACTTGGATAATACTTATCCAGGAGTAGATTATTCCAGTTTCTCTATCTTTTTCAGGAGGAATGGTATGAAATTTGACAAAAATAGGTCCTTTTCTGAAAGATTTGAGAATTTCAAGTATCTTAAGAGGGAATAAAGACAATTCTGTGAGTTTAGAGTCTGGGTAAACTAAATCCAAATATCCGTATTCATGGAATTGGTGAATAGCAGACGGGTTAGATCCTATACAAGCAGTTACTCTGGCAAATAATGATTTGCCTCCACTGTAAAAGATTTGAGATAATTCATTAAGTTTCAGGTAAACTTTTTGGGCAAGGAATGGATCATAAATGTCAAAAGGAATTATTTTTTTGCATTGTATAGTTGAAGCTATAGTTCTTTTTGATAATAGTTTGGCCTTGAGTTCTTGCATCTCTTTCTCTTTCCCGAGAAACGAAGAGCTTGAACTTGACTCTGAAATAGTAGTTGAAGTAATAGTTGGTATAGTCGACGAAGTTACTGGCTGTATAGAACTAATAGTTGTCATAGGAGATGTAGTTGACGAGGTAGATCTTAAGGAGTTCACCATTTTAAGGAGTTCTGAAACAACAATTCGTCCTTGATGGAGATCCTTCCTCATGTCTCCTTAATTTCTGTAGTTCCTTTTGCCAGTTCAAAAGGACATGGTCCACCCCTTCACATGCATAACTTTCAAGTGAGGCTATACGCAGCAGAAGTTAAAGCAATTATTGCATCCTGTGATTGTCACAAGCCTATTAGTAATATATTTTACTGCTATATTGAATTATTGTATAATAGTAATGTGCTGTCAATTGTACTACCTCTATTATTGTACTAAGTGTATTGTGTATTATGTATAGCTATTAGCTGCATCTTTCGAAGCTTTGGAGGAATTATAAATATGTAATCGTAGTAAGAAGGAGGCGGCAAAAATTTTGAGCGAAGAACAGATCACTCAAATTTGTACTCTGCTATGTTGTTTTAAAACTTTCCCTTTGGGAAACCAGTTACTTAAAAAAACTATTCAGAAATTCTTGAAATTTTATCTCTTTTTGTTTGAAAAAATCTCAAAGTGAGAGAGGGAATTTAAGATCGAAGTAAGACCAGGAAGGCCCGTGAGGAGAAGGCGTGGCGGCAGATCAGATGATTCTATATTCAACGAGAGACTCTTAAGCAGAGGACGTATAATTTCTTAAAACGCTGGTAGTATGATTTATTTTGCTGGGAATACTATGTT
The DNA here is from genome assembly GCA_029747015.1 of Carnegiea gigantea. Taxonomy (NCBI): domain Eukaryota; kingdom Viridiplantae; phylum Streptophyta; class Magnoliopsida; order Caryophyllales; family Cactaceae; genus Carnegiea; species Carnegiea gigantea. The sequence continues at coordinate 179,859 of JAKOGI010000489.1, forward strand.
TAGCAATCGAAAACTCGTTTTAATTTGTTCTTTGTTCAAATCTTGACTTCACATCAAAGAGTTTTAAACGTTTTTCTATAACAAGTTGCCAGACCCTTGTGTAAAATGGAATCAGAGCCTGCTAACTAAAAGAGCATATCAAACTAAAGTAATCAGAGACATAAACTACTCTTATCTTTTAACTTAAGTTCAAGTATTAAATTGAGAATTTAATCATTGTGATAAGGAAATTAGAACCCTACTAACTAATTATGGCAAAAATACCACCAAATTACCCATATTTGTGTAACAACTCTCTTAAAAATTCTCATTTCGCTATAGCTAGTTCTATCACCGCACTAAGGAATGACTATCATAAACTCAGTATGGAGCACCAAGCTCAACTCAGCTCCTCTCTTGCCGAATATAAAGCTATTAAAAATATTGTACATATTTCAGATCGCAAATTTTACAAACAGTATCATAAGCTATTGAACCATCTTATCTACGAAAATACTCAAATGGTTAAAGAATTAGACGAATCTCTAAAAGATCATCTTGGCCCATACGTTAAAAAAATTTCTAGAAACTATGACTTCATCTGGAAATCTTTTAAACCTCATACATAAATTTCAATCTACTGCTGAAAAAGACCAATATGGAGATTATATAAGTGAAAATAGATATTATCTACCCACTATAGAATATTATACAGAAGCACAAGCTTTTGACTTTTTAAGAACTTTTGATTGCACAACTAGAATAGAAGCACAAGCTTTTGACTTTTTAAGAACTTTTGATTGCACAACTAGAAGTATTCGTCAACAAATGCTTAATCATTATAACTCTCGATTAACTCAATCATCATCCTTACCTGAAAATATAGAACCTAGAAACAGGAAGATATTAAAAGATAATATTGTATTACTAGAGTTAACTTTTACATACACTTTCTAGTATCAAGGAAACATGGATATAAATGACTCTCAAATCATGTGCTACTCTGATAACGAATATTAAATAACACAAAAAACGAATAATAAAAATTAAAAGTAACTAAAAAGCAAAAGGCAAAAAGGTAAACTATCGTGAAAATTAAATTAAAAGAAAAAGGATAAAATTGTAATTTTGTATAATAAAGACAAATATTTTTTGACTTCGGATCGAAGATTGCCACCCCTAGGTGGATATGCAATTTCAACTGTTCGTTACATTTAATTGACAATGACAGGAAAATTATGTTATTGAAAGAACTTCAGTTTCAAAAATCATTGCTGTCTTAGCTAGCATGACACATGAGGCTCAACATTTCTCTAATTGGTAGAATTAAAGGATAAGAGGTTCTCTTTAGAGTTTAGAGTCAAAGTTAGGGGAGTGCTCTCCAATGGGGAGTCTAACATAAGGAAGTGGTCACCTGACCACATGATATCATTTGTCCTAGTGATGTTGCCCCAATGGTGTAACCCGTTGGCTAGTGTCTCTACCTAGGCAAGCAGAATCTGCATAGTCAAGCATGCTTAGCTTGTACCAGACTAGTAGTACCATGATAGATTACCTCCTGGGAAGTTTTTAAAAAATGATATTGAGGATGGACAAAGTCCGAAATGAAGGCTTATGATGGTTTGTAGAGCTCATCATTTGCATGAAAAGCACATCCAAGGTTTAATGGAGGTATATGAGATGGTATTAATGTGGGCTTGGGCTAGAAAAACATAGGCCATTTGTTGTGCGCATGGAGGGGAATTATGTGTTATGGATACTGGGAATATGGTAGCCACAGTGGTGGCTTGATGGAAGATTTAGGCGGCACCTGGCAAGATATTACCCATCATGAGTTTAGATGGGATTCAATAATATCCCTAGCTAAATATGTTTCGAAAATTTCTGCATGATTATCCATATGATGGAGGTTCACCACCTTTATTTTATTTGTTTTATTTTCTATCTAATCTAGGGAGTCCCCTTCTTGAGCAGCTTGACAGTGCATTTTCTTCTAGTAGTACTAAGATTATTGGCCATCTGGGAAAAGAACTAAGGATGTGGGAAATGCCAGTCTGTGATGCTCCGACCTGGCACTTTGCCCCACTGTACTTGTGTCGACACGACATAACATGGGATATGGGTCGGACATGGCAATTGGTAACCAGACATGGCTAGGGTTTTTTCTCAAACTTCAGATTGAAGTGGAGCGGATGGAGTTTTTTTTTTTTTTTTGGGGGGGGGGGGGAGAGGGCGGAAGGGGCAGCGTCCAAACCTCAAGCATGTTGAGTATTGATCTTCTCTTCTCGGCCCAGTCCCGCATTCTCTCTCTCTCTCTCTTCCTCTCTCTCTCTCTCTCTCTACACCGTGTTCTGTGGTCCTCAGCGTTTAGTGCTTTCACCTTCCACTGTGGTCCTGAGGATGTCAATTGGCAGGTGTAGGGTTTTTACTTTTGGCTGCCTTATTTAAACCTACTTATTTCGACTTGGGGTGAAATGAGGAGCCTGAATTCTGTTAATAGTGGGACAATGTATAATATAGAATATTATTTTAATCATTGTAAAAGAATGCTTTGTAGAGGATGGTGATGTTAAAGATTCTTTTTAACAATCTGATCATAGAATTTTCAAAAGTGGTTTCATCAAGCCCCCCTCCCCCTTTTTCTGATTAGGGAAAAAAATGTGCCAAAGAATTTGAGATCCATGTTATTCCATAGCATGAGACAGGCAGGTTTAGTCATTTTGTCTGACAGTTCATAGTCCGTTACTGGGTCAATATGGTATGATGACGTGGGACTAGTCTTTAGCAGGTGAAAGGAGGTGTGCTCCTGAAGGATAGATGAGGAGTAGACCTCCCAAGTCCCAACCCACCTCCCCCCCCCCTCCGGGGCCCCCAAAAAAAAAAAAGAAAAAACCTTCCCTGGCAGAAAATGGCAGGGCTTAGCACCTCCTGATAAATGTTGGCCTAATCCAATCGGAGTGTGTTGGAGATACCCAACCCTAGCCAAATATCATGTCTGAGAGTTGAGGTGCTTTGTTAAGCCAGGTTATTGATACCATACGTTATACATGACCGTGACTTTAGTTTGACTCAAGATTTGATCGATATACGTAGGCTAGGATCTTGTGATCACTGTATACGACTCAAAATCTCTGGAAGGTTAGTTCCAGGAAGTGTGATAAGATCAGCGTTCTTGACTGGACTCTAATTTGCCCAGGCCCAAGTTTTTGATGGGTTCTAGACTTCAGCGATAATTACAGTAGGTTAACATTCCTCGCTTGCAGTTGTACCTTCCGTACTCTGTTCAATATGATATGACGCGGTAATCGTTGCAACTTCATAATTAGTTGGATCTGACTTGTTTATTTACCGCAGGAGGTGAGAGGTTTGTTTGGCAAAAAGGTTTGTTTCTTTACAGCTCACTAATCTGGATTTATGCCAGGATGATTTTCTATTCTTTTTAATTTAGTGCACTGCCCAGGGTTAGCCCTGGTCTTTTTTGTGAGAACCAGGCATCCTATCACTGGGGTAACGTTAAGGGGTTTTAGGCCTAGATTAGTTAATTAATTATTTTCTTTTGCATTATGTCTCGGATGAATTAGTTGTAGTAGCTGGTGAAAAGTTAGGGAGTGCCTATGCAATTCCACAGTTGAGACATTTTGTGCTGGAATCCCAAGGACATGAAATTGATGATGTAAAGGGCCAGAGCTTGCTTCCCGAACTTTTAACCTATTGTTCTGGCCAAGTCCAAGAAACATAGCTTCCTTCGACGTCGAGGGCCCTTTGAATGTCCCCTCACCGCCTTTTCTCTGCCCTCTGTGTTTGTGCACGTAACCTCTTTCAATGACTCATACTTGTTCCTTCAGTAATGCTCGTATATTACACATAGCTGGGCTATGTTCAATTCTAATCAGACTGGAAGTTCACTGAGTTCAGCCATCCCGTTCTTTTCTTTAAAAAAAATAAGATAAATTGTGCCCTGCTGTGACCTCTTACGGCTACAATGACAAAGCCAGGTTTTCTGTTGTCCAGTGAAAGAAAGTTCCACCGATCCCCTGCCAACTTTGGAACAATTGTCGTCATTATCCTTATCCTCTCTGCTCAAATTGCATTTGCACTTGGGTTGGGCATTTCAGACAAGTTGCGACAAAGAAAAATCTCGTGTGAAATATGTTTTAATTATGTGATGGTCGCCATCACAATACATTTTGTCATTATAATTTTGCTATTCAATGATAAGTGTCAGAATTGATGAGCATTTTTTCTTGGTGAGTTGTCTGTGGCCACTGTTGATCTTTTGAACTGATCACAATCATCCCCCCCCCCCCCCAAAAAAAGAGGCAGCACTGCTTACTTGTAGTTCCTTTCTTGCCTCAGGTATATTTTGTGCACTGCTTTTTCAACAACTCAGGCTTTGACAGATTGGAGCAGTGTCTTTTATTCTGTCATCTATACTTCTGTACCCACTATTGTTGTTGGAATTCTAGACAAGGACCTGAGTGATAAGACATTGCTTCAGTATCCAAAGCTCTATGGTGCAGGCCACAGAAAAGAGAGCTATAATTTACAGCTTTTTTGGATAACAATGCTCGACACGTTGTGGCAGAGTCTTGTCCTTTTCTATATCCCTCTGTTTACTTATATGGAGAGCGCCATTGATATTTGGAGTTTGGGGAGCTTGTGGACCATTTCAGTTGTGATCCTTGTGAACATGCACTTGGCAATGGACATTCAGCGCTGGGTAATTATCACCCATGCTGCTGTATGGGGATCAATTATCATTACGTATGCATGTATGGTGGTGTTGGATTCTATACCTGTATTTCCCAACTACTGGTTAGTCTTCATTCTGACTTGTGCAATTTTTTTTTGTTTTTGTTGTTGTTGTTGATTATGGATGTTACTCATCCCCCCCCCCCTTCTTGCAGGACAATATATCATCTTGCAAAGTCACCTACCTATTGGCTTACTATTGTGCTAATCCTCATGATAGCATTGCTCCCGCGGTTCCTCTGCAAAGTTATGTATCATATGTTTTGGCCGTCTGATATTCGTATAGCTAGAGAAGCTGAGGTAATGAGAAAGCGGAAAAACTTGGAGGCAACAACGGATCATTCCAGTTGATATGTATAGTGCTCAGCCGTAAGTACAGGCTCGGTATTTGTGAAGGCTTGTCCTGTTTCTCTTCATCATTCACTATGTTGCCCGCAGTTCTAGATTTCCACAGTAAGCATTTAGTCTTTCCTCCCAAGTGTTCTATAATACTTTTTGTCCATTTGCTAGATTTGCTCAATAATGGAAGCTGAGACAATGCTATTCTTTGTTAAAAAGTTGACATTAATATAACGAGGTAGGAGTAACATCTATAATATGGATCGAATTATACCGCCGTAGATGTAATGATTGAACGGGATGCAAACTGAAGGAACAATTCGGCTAACTGGCTATCATATCAAACAGAAATCTTGATTTACTACCTATGATAAGTTGCCTGCCTTAATGTCTTCGACTCTCTGTGCAATTGAATGCTGCCCTCTGTCTGCGTATGTGCGCACGTGTGTTTATGTATGCTATCTGTTTTCAGCTTTGTTTTTGTCTGCTCTGAATAATTTTCATCGTATTGATATATATACACGATTGAGTTCTTTGTTAACTAATTGCTGATTTATATGCATCAACAAGGTTGCTTTGGTTATTACTACAAAGGTTTGTTCTTGGTTGTATACATAAAGGCCGCAAGTGATTAAGATGAACAGAAACTGCTAAGGATCTTCCTTAAACAGTCTTTGCGCTGTGTCACTTTCTGTTGGCGACAGGAGTGTGCAACACTTTTAAGTGTCAAAATTATACCTGGAAACACGGCCTTCCAGACACTCATTAACCAACTAAATTCCAGTTAATTTTCGTGGTATTCCATCTGTGGCCAGGAATAAACTCTTCCAGCCCGAATAATTGAGTCCCTTCTTGTGAAGAGTCCAAATATCTCCTTTTCGGTAAGTTAGTTTGAGTCCAAGCAAGCCATATAGGGTCATGTGTTGAGTTCTTCAGAATTATTGGGCACAACTCGCTTTATTCCAAGCAAGGATCTCCTTGAGATTCAGGCTTACTAAAATCCAAAGCCTGACAAAATTTTTCCCAACCAACCTTAGTGAGTTTTGGAACCTTTTGGGATTTTACGACACAGCATTAGCAATTTTTTTCTTTTTTGGTGGTTCTATATCCATCCTTCGTTGTCCTGGATTGCTTACTCGTTTGGCCGAGACCCCACCTTAACGTCACTGGTCTGCTGATGACCGGTCGGGGGCTGGTCAAGAAGACATTCTCTACATGCTCTTATGTTGGATAATTGGATTGGATTTGTTTACATAAATGTTGACTTCTTCTTTTGGTTTTTTCCCCCACTATGTGAAGTGGACGCTCAGCTTGAGGTTCTCTGCACTGACATGGCCACAGTGGCACTTTCGGGTTAACCAGTTACACAAGAGCAGAGAACAACATTGACTGCTGGGGTCCAGACACGCGGTTTAGGGTTCGGAACAAGATCAAGGCTCGGAGAATGGAACTTTATTTTGAACAAGAGCCAGAGCAAGATGGTAGTTTGAGTGAAGCCTCGTTTTCAATTGGGGGGGAGGGGGAGGTGGAAAAATGGTTTTATTTGTAATTGTAACAGGACTATTTGTAGTACAGCTTCCAGCGGCAGAGTTGTTGCCATTAGGGTTTTTTTTTTTTTTTTTTTTTGGGTGTAAAATTTTATTTTTTCTACCTTTTCTGTTTTAAATTTTTTATATGGAGTAGAACTCGCAGGTAGGGAAGAAATCATATATAGTAGTATATATAACTAGTCCAGTGTATGTAAAGATGGGGTTTGAAATTTTTAATGAAGTGTTCACTGTTGTAGACCTTCGCCTTGGCAAATTTAAGAAATTTAATCACTCTGATTTTGTGTTTGAGAGGGTGTAATGATGCAACGCACTGTGATTAATATGGAAAGTTTGATTCTCTTATGTTGATCAGAACGTTCCCAACCTTTTTTACCTTAGCATTGGTACCCGATTGTAGGATTCAAGGATTTGGGACTGAGCCTGAACTTAAACTCAAATTAGGGGATGTCGTATTGTCGTACTTACTAAAATTTGATATACCTAATCTGCACTGAATATAAAATTGACTATTATTAAAGTGCGAGGGGGTAATGTTATTGTTGTATTAAATATAAAATTGATTGTTATTAAAAGTGACAATTATCGATTATATTCTCTTGGGGTTTGTTTTTTTCGTTGGTAAATTAGAGTTGATAAAGTGGTGAAGTCAGTTGAATTAGGTTGAACTTGATATCTTTTGTTAAAGTTGATTGAAATTGGTTAAAATAGTGAGAATAAAATTTTGAAGAAGGTGAGTTAAAGTGGGTTAAAGTAGGTGAAAGTCGATCAAAGTGGGTTGAAGTTAGTATTTTTTATTAAAGTGGATTGAAATCCATTGAAATGGGTTGAAGTTAGTTAAAGTTGATAAATTTAAAAGGACCAACGAAAAGAATAGGCCCTTGGTATATCATCCAGTAAATGGATAGGATAACTCAGTATCGTTCAAACCTAAGGTATATGAAATACTTTTTGTTGACTTATTGACTTAGTACTTTGATTGGCCAATACTTGATTCAGAAAGGGGGAGAAGAACCATAGAGTATTAGTAGCAATTTTCATAGTTTTTCCTTAATGTCCAAACATATTACGCCGTTGCTTTTTTCCGCTTCTAGAGTATAAAAATTGGAAATAATACTGAAGGACAGAGTGTAAGGTTCATAAGATTATTAAAAGGAAATTGTGTGATTACTTCAAATACGATTATCCTGCTATACAAACCCTACTGCAAAAATAAAAATATAAACTTTTTGATTTAACAAGATTCCAAATTCATTGTCTAGTTCTTTAAATAGCATATATCAACAAATTATATATCCACTTATACATAATTTCAACTCTTTCATTATTCCCGTTAAATATTTTCTAGATGGTTTAAATATTTTCAATAAGAAAGGATTTGCTGAACATTAATTAGCAATCACACACCTTCTCATTAATTTCTTTATTTTTCTCAACCCTTTTATTTAACCAATAATTTATCCGCTATTATTTTAGCTCTTTTATTTATTTATACGTAAGATTACATGTGTGCTAGCATCATACGTACTATTGTGGTTGACCTAGTCATGAAGTTCCATCATAAATGGGAGTATCATGTCTCCTTGACCAATGTGTTCCCTTTCATCCGTCGATGTATAGCTGTCGTTTTTTTCCATGAGTCATCTTTTTTGAGTACTTTTCTTTTCCTAATTCTGACCCAAGTAAGGATTAGGTGCTTTTTGGTCTGCTAAATTCACCGTACCACTCCCACCAATCAAAGATTAAAACCGATATTAAATATTATACTTGTAATTCTAAAACAAAATACAATTTGATTGGCCGGTTCATGTGAACCCAAGAATCTAACGAAGAGTTATCTTGATTGGTTTCTACGAAGTTTGAAAGATGCCTCATATTTGGTAATATTATCCGTGTGTACACTATTTTTCAATGAAATGTTCTTGTCATGCCATTGTTCATGCATTGCATCTTTGCATCTTATCCCCTCCCCCTTTTTGGTCCTTAGTAATATTTTTGAATTTGAAGGTGCCTTGAATTGTTTATTCTTTTTTTTTTTTGTAGTTTTATAATTTGTATGGACCAAAATAATTTTTATTAAACTATGAAAATGTACCTTTGAAATCATCAATTCTAGTGAAGCCATCTCCTTTTGCTAACACTTGTTGTGAGCGACTTGAAAAATACAGAAATATTTATCCAATAGGTTTCTGACTTAGCCTAAATCCGCTTAGTCCTTAAAAAATTTGGTGGAAAGAAAAGTTAAAGGGAAAAAAATGTGAAGGAAAAAAAAGGAGGAAGAAAGTGAGTTTTTTTTCCTCTTATTTCGATTGAGAAAAAAATACAAGAATTTGGATGAGATATTTGAATGTTGATGAATTACTTAAATCATGTTGATATCATTTATCCCATGCACGGTTGGAGAAGGTCGGAAATTCTTTTAGGAACTTTTCTTAAACTTGTCTCACAATTTTATGAGGAAAATTTTATCACTTGTTTCTAATAATTTTTTCACCTAATTTTCCCATATGTTTTTTTCTTTATGATTTTCGCTAAACCAAACATAAGAAAAAAAGTTACCTTCCCAAAATTTTTCCCTCCAAATTTTCCAAGGCTCAAACGAAGTTTTAAAGAAAAGACACACTATATTCGAAGGCATGAAATTCATGGAACGATGAACCAAAATATCGAAAAGATAAGTTTTAGTTTCAAAGAAGAGCAAACCTTAAGTAAGTGGGAGTATAATGCATTGGATTCAGTACTTATGTAATGCAATTGTTTCATCATTCAGTACTTATCGCCTACCCGCTCTTGTTACTAATCACTTATTTGCAGGAACTAATCAATATGAGGGGATCCTGAGCTCTCAGCCTAATGTTGTCTGTCAGATTTGTCATGCCATGGCCACTCAGCAATAAACTACCCAAACCGCTATACTGCTCGATCACAGTTAGTGCTCCCAACATATGCTAACTTCAATCCTATGTCTATTGTTGAACAGGATTGGCACCCTGACTCAGCCGCGGCCTCATATGACCCTTGATGATGATAAGTTAATTTCCAAATCTATTTATTCTGGAAATACTATGGCTAAAGCTACAGATGGTACACTACTTCCTATTGCTCATATTGGCACTTCTGTACTTCGTACTCATCAACGCTCATTAACCCTCAGGTTTGTTCTTCATGTTCCTCAACTTCAGCATAACTTGCTTTATGTCAGACAGTTGCATCAGGATAACAATGTAAGGTTATGTCTGCCTCTTCATGTGTTCGCGTCCAGGACAACACCACGGGTGATATTCTTCTGCAGGCTTCTAGTTCGGGTCCAGTCTATACTATCTCTGTTTCCTCCTTACCTGTCATCGTTCCTGCTAGTGTAGCCTTGATAAAGTCTGGCGACCTTTGGCACTGTTGGTTAGGATATTGTGGAGCTCATACTTCAGATTTTTTAAAGAAAAACAGTTTTATTCAGTTTAAGTCAATTTTCTCCCATACTTGTACATCTTGTTGCTAAGCTAAATCTATAGACTTCCATTTACTGATTTACTTCTATTGAACATAGAACGAATTCTCCATTACAGTTAATTCATTTTGATGTTTAGCAGTCTCTTGTGTTATCTCATCATGGTTTCAAATATTTTTTTTTATTGATGATTATTCGCACTTTAAATGGATTTATCCAATGAAATGTAAATCTGAGGTTTGTGAGTTGTTTACTAAACAAGTATCCTACATGAAACAAAAATATCATTTATTAAGGAAATGTTCTTTTCAACTTATCACAAGTGCTTATTACCAACATTCAGCACTAATTAGCACTCAACAGCTCCAATAAATATTGATCGACACTGATCAACACTGATCAATACTTAGACATATCTCTTTCACTCACAATGTAAGCCCTTATGAACACTTATCAACACTGATTAGTAATCATCAACACGGATCAACACTCATGAGCACTGATTATCATTAGTACGCAACAAGTTGCTTATCATAGATTGAAAATAACATGCCCCAATTCCAACAAAGTCCAGCTAACATCATACAAGAAGTTCATCCAATATATTCTGTTAGAACTTTGATGAGCAGAACTTAATGGCCATACATAGTATTATCCCCTAAATATTGACTATAGTTTCTAGAAACTCTATTTTCCCTTAAATAATTTCTACTATAGATCAGTACGCTAGGCCTACACCGGCCAGCCGTGCATCCCTGTTCCTTTTCCAACGCCAATGGGCTTATTTTTCTACTTCTCTTTTTGGGTTAACCATAAAGAAAGAGCAAAATTGACGAAGATACATGACTTCAACAACAAGTGAATCCCACCTTTCATAAGCATTGAACCAAGAATTTTCCAAATTCCAACCCTCCAATTCTGCAAAAATATAGATAATGAATCAATTCCTCCACTCGTGATACAATTTCACCTAACCCTTTGATGATTTTGACTTGTACTATATATTTTTGTTCAAATAATATAGAAAACCATTAATTTGTTATATATAGTCAACAATACTAATCCAAATGGTCATCTAGTCCTAAAGAGACTTTGTTCATCCTTCTATATCATATTGGATCAAATTACTTGGATAACATTCCTATGATAAGGAATATTTAAGGCATACGGCTGTATTTTATCACTTAATTCTTAACAAACAAACAAACAAACAAATAAATAAATAGAAAGATAGATAGATAGATAGATAGATAGATAGATAAGAGGAGTAAAATTAGTAGAAAAAAATCGCTTCTTTTTTTTTGGTTTGTTTAAAATCAAAGCACATAGATTCATCAATGATTTTTATTTTATTTATTTGTGAAGTATTATCATATTTTACTCTCATGAGGATAAGTTTGTGGATTAATATATGCTTCGATGTTTTAATTAACTAATTTATTAAGCATCTTTCCTTGATAATAATTAATACGAATAGCTATATAAATAGCTAATAGTTAACAACTACTATAAATAATTACTAGATTTGTTTGTCAAATATATCATTCGCTAGAAATTAAAACATGAAGACTGCATGGATATAAGTTATCCACATGATAAATGATGGTAAAAAAGTACATAAAAGATGATAGTTTATAGGTCATCAAACTAGGGATGAGCTTGTGCAAAAATATGGGAACCAAAATTGGTGAAACTAGTTCCCAATTTTTGAAAATTAGAATCGGAACCATTAGTTTTGATTCCGATTCTGGGATTCCTACTTTGCCTAGTATTGAGATTTTAGCATATAATAAATCAATTTTTATTTATTTATTTGGATGGGGAGGGGGGAAGTTTGATCTTTTTCTATCTTTTCTATATTTACACAAAATGAAAGTTTTTTTTAATAAGTAGGTATTTTTTTTTAATTTTTATCACTTGCAAAATACAATGATTCATTCTTCAATAATTAGTAGGAAGTTAATTGAGATTGTGTCATAATTCACCATTTGAAGAGTCATTACTCTAGAAAAAATTAAAAAAATCAGAAACAAAAGAAAATGTGGGGGCAAAAAAATTCTTCTTTTTCCTCTCTCTAAGTCGGTTTCCGATACTGTTTCTCCTTTGAAAGCGGAACCGAAGATATTTAGACCAATCCTTGTATTCTAAGAACTAGAACTATTTGCTCGATTCCAAATAAATTTTGGATTAGTCGAGAACCTTGCTCAGTCCTACACTAAATGACAAAAATGGTACAAGTTGCAAATTTGCAAGATGAATAACAGAAGTTAACAACCACCCAATACATTAATGTATTGCACCTGGCTAGGATGATTCCCAAGCATTTGGGCAGATGTCATGATCAATTCAGAATCTTTTATATATATTGATTCAATGTTTCAGTAGTGCTGTGGTCCTCAAATCTTGTACAAGGAATCCTCAGTTAAGATCACTTACCATCTAATTAGGACAAATTAAACGACAAAAAACCTCTTCATCCATTAATGTTAAAGCACTCAGTTAACTATTAATTATTAAATCAGGACCCCCCCCCCCCAAATGGCCCTTCAAGCTCAATAAAAGTCAATTTTCAATCACTTCCCCCCTTCAATTTTTCTTAACCACGGTGGCCCAAATGAATTTCTTAATAATAGTTATTGGAATCTCTATGTGAATATTCCTTCTATCGACTTTGAACATTCACATAGTACTAGGACATTTACCACTAGCCCTGGGGGTGCGTGGATGCAAAATACATGTATCCATTAATCTAAGTGATAGGATTTTCAATTCCTTAAAAATATGACCAAGTTTTAGATATTATTTTTTTAGAGATACAAGTGTAAATGATAATATAGGCAGAATTTATAAACACACACACACACATATATATATATATATTTGTATTTGTATATATGTATATGCATTTTGCTGTAATTATTTCATATGCTTTAGTAATTATATACACCCTAATAATTATAATATGACAAATACAGTGATAGTTATCACTTATTAGAGATGTAAATTTAAATTCCACGCTTTTATTTTCAATTCTTTCTTTTTTTTCAAGTAGTGATGATTTAAAATTTACATCTTAGAGAAGAGGGTGATGCATGTTGGCAAATAAATAAGTAAAACTTTAGTAAAGATACAATACTCACCCCACAAAATAATTGTCCAATGGGGTAATCCAACAAAAATGACCTAACTATTGTACTCCTTTGTACAAAGAAAAATTCAACTTGATAGGGGTGTCCATAGGTCCAAATCCGGACTGAACCGGATTAGACCAGATTGGATTGAAGATCGAATGAAAGATAAAGCATGGACCGGGGATCAGACCGAATTTTAGTCGGTCTGAACTGAGGCCATACTAGAAAAGTGGAACCGGATCAGGATCGGTTTGAAGTAGACTGATTAACAACTGATTAGCAAAAACCTCAAGTTTACATCACAAAATTGAACCAAAAATTAAAATTATGTCTGTTTATAACATTCATGGCAATCAAAGCAAAACCAAAATTGAAAAAAATTTGTCCATTTACAATGCTCATGCAATGAGAAGCAGAATAAATTAAAAAAAAAATTTAAGTCTCCCCGAATACAATGAAGCGAGAGTTATGGAAATGAAAAATACTGTTAACCCAAACCCAAATCCGAAAAAGTATGTCACAAAATACTTTTTCTATTATTTTCGGTGAGCACCCCACTGTAGGCTTTGTAACAAAACGCCAGACGCCTAGAAACCGCCATTGGCACGAAAATATCCCCAAAAAAGAAGGATTGGCAATTCTCGTGTTTCAGTCTAACAGAGTATCCATATCAAGTACCAATTATATCTCAATCTAACAGAGTATTACATAGTATTATTTTTCAATAAGTTACAGGAAAAAGATTGCCAATTTTTGTGCTTCAATCTTTTGAAAGCAAGCATGAAAAAAGTAACTAATTAATAACTATGAGATATTATCAATCTATTTAATGATACCTATATGAAATATAAATTGCTAATCGAGATTTTGTCAACTACGTAGTATATAAAAGTTAAACGAGGTTACATTTCAAAATCTATTGACAATGTCGCAAATGTTTGTATATGTGCCCAAAACTTCTTATTTTATCAATGTACATAGGATAACTCCACCAAATTACAAATTAAAAATATCTATATAAATTTTTATGCTGAAAAATGTACAATCATATATGGTATTTTGGTTCAGATGGTGAATCCTTAAAAATAAAAGCTATAGGCATGTTCTTTTCAACTTATCATAAACCTAAATGACTTATTACTGATTATTACTGATGAGTGTTGATCAATGCTGATAAGTACTGATGAGTGCTGATTAGAGTTGAAATTGTTAGTAGAAAATATGACTAAGCGTTGATTAGTGTTGATCATTGCTGAATGTTAATGATAAGTACTTATAATAAGTTGAGAATAATACTCTATATATATATGATGTCATACATAGATCACAAATTTACAAAAGAATAATCTATATAATAAGAATTTCAAACATGGCTGCTCACATTTTAATCACCCTTTTGTCTTTTTGTTTCGAAAGGATATAACCCTTTCACTTCAAACACCACCAATTAAAAACAAAAAAGTTAAAGAAACCTAAAGTCTATACAATGAACTGTTCTAGTCAATGTGAACAAAAAGATACAACCTTAATTGGATCCACCCCCAAAGAAAAAGATACAGCCTTTAAAAAATAATTAAATAAATAAATCATTAGATCAGCTCTAGAGTAGCTCAGTAGAGTCACTAGAGCACAAAGAAATCGTCGGGAAATTTGGATGAAAAAATCATAGCATCAAATACAAAGCCCGCAAAAATTAAAAATTAAAAATTAAAAAGTTAGTGGTAATTGTAGAATCCACATCATGTTATTTTTAGACCTGACAAAACTGACTCGAGATTCGAAACCCGAACCGAATGACCCGGATCCATACCTGAACCGACACCCGAAATAGGATGAACCGATTTAGACCCGAACATCCGAAGTAAACCGATCCGTAACCGAACGAAACCCGAATTATAGCGCGACCCGAAATTACCCACACCCGAAATGACCCGACCCAATTCAAACCCGAACCGAAGTGACCCGACCCCGACCCGAACCGTACCCGTTTTAAAATCGATCCGATTCCTAACCGACTCAAGTTGACCCGAATTAAACCCGAACCAGAGTATACCCGACCCGAATATGACCCGAACTGAAGCATACTCATAAATCATAACCAGTCAATCCAAAAATGTTCCTAATCCCGTAAATTTTATTGTTAAGGCCTAGAAGAAAAGATCCTATTGCAAATTCACAATTTAACACAACTTCGGTAAACAAGCAAAGCATAATATACCTATAACCATAGTACATAATTCATTAAAGCCTTTAACCATATAGGTAAAATGTAATACTTTTGACATATTTCAACCTATTGCTTGTTGTTGCTACCCCGTAAGTTGTTAATCCAATAAGTTGTCAATCATTACGGTAGCTCAATATTTGTAAATCTAGCTTGATCGAAACATAAACAATTATCCACATCACATTGCCAAACTCAACGGGCCACCCACCCAGAGACATGGGGTTAACATCCCCCAAACTATGACATTAGTACCACATGCAAATTCTTAGTTTAACTATTACAAATGCAAGGAAAATAAAGTTTACATCAAATGTAAAAGTTCACATGATAATCCTTCATCATCTCCTTAGTTACATATCTAAGCGTTAATGAAGTTCACACAAATTACAATAATAAGAGGAAGACAACACGATTGGGTCTCCAAATCTGAGCAAGTAAAAGAATGAACAATCTCAATGGTCTTCTAAACCTGGAAACTGAGATAATAGAAAATATTAGCAAACAAGAATAAGATGGCAAAGCTTTTGGCATCTTGCTTTTTTCACTTGACATGAGTGTTTATATTTTGCTCCATCCACTAGCAAATATTCAAATAACATTACATATTCACATATAACATCGCAACAATGAGACTTGAAAAATTAAAAAAATTAGAGCAAGTACCTCGCATGTCGCATTAAATCCATCCAAGAAATCTAATCGAAGGTCCTATCAAGATGAAAAAAATTCCAAAATAGTCCAAACCCATGGGAGAAACCCAAAAACTAGGGACATAGGGTGAATTAAGTAACTAAGTACTAAAGTAAGTGATCAATTACCTTGGCCATCATTTACGCCGAGGGGAAAATCTAACACCTTTAGTACTTGACCAATCCACATTTGATCCAATGAATTCTTCTTCTTCATCTTGCGCTAAAGTGAAACAAAATGCACAACAAAAATTCACAAAAAGTGGAAAAAAAGATAAATATAAACAAATAAAAAAGAAGATAATCAATACTTACATTAGAAGCCATATAACCAAGTTCGGGTTGTTATCAGTACTTCCACATTCTCAGGAATATAAGAGCTTCTCCACTTATTTAAAATCCTAGCTCCAATGCTAAAGGTTGACTCCGAAACAATGGTAGTGAGTTGGACGCTCAAAACATCCCTAACTAGATGAGAGAGTTCACCATACTTCTCTTGATTAGTTTTCCAAAACTCTGAAACATCCAAATTCACTTTACGCTCAATTTTGGGATCCTCCAAATAAGTATTAAGTATTGATTTTCCACTTCCACTTGAATACTTGCTATTATTCTCATCAAATTCCTACAAAATATAAAATTACACTTAATATATAGAAATTAGAAATACATTTTTATCACCTTAATATCAATTCAACTTGGGAAAAAATAACTTGATTGATATCACTATGTTGTCCTTCAAATAAATTAAAAAAAAAGAGTAAGATAGTGTAGAGTTATAGAAAACATACCGCCAAATAGTCAAATTTGCGTTTGCGGTTTCCAATTCTTGACCTTGATCCACCAATGTGTGATGATGGTGTTGATGATACAACAGGAGTTGGAGAAACAGTGCTTTGGGTATACTCTCTAAGAAGCATCTCCAACTTGAATCGTATATCGCTCGCTTTTCGAATTGCCATTTCCTATTTTCATATAATTTCTCATAACAATACTTGATAAACACCAACTTACATCGAGGATCAAGAATTGTGGCAAAAGTAAATAATAAGGTATACTCACTCCAATACTTATCAAACTTTGCTTTCATCTCCATAACCATATTCCTGATAATTGGATCATCACAGTCTAATTGCTCTTTCAAGAACATATCAATCTTCCACATATTTTCAAAGTACAAGTTCGATGTAGGATACTTACTACCAGAAAACATTTGAGTTATATCATAAAAAGGTCTAAGAAGTTCATGAATTCTTGTAATTCTTCCCCATTCATCATCTGTCAGAAGAGCCTTGTACATAGGATCAATTTGAGCAAGTAACTTAAAGGCATCAACATAAAAAAGTGCTATATCAAGCATTTCATAAGTAGAGTTCCACCTAGTAGGCACATCCAACCACAAAGCCTTGCTTTCCAAGATCATACACCGTTTGACACAATGTTCAAAAGTCCTCTTTCTAGACTTTGATCCCTTGACATATTTCACACTTTCTCTAACCTTAACAACACAATTATCAATTGTTTTCAAGCCATCTTTAACAACAAGATTCCAAGTGTGTGCCGCACACCGAATATGAAAATATTCTCCATCACCTAATAAATGTCCATTCTCATAAAGCTTGGATCTTAATTCATCTTGCATTTTGTCATTGCTAGATGCATTATCCAATGTTATTGAAAAGACCTTATGTTGAATGCCCCATTCTTGCAACAAGTCATACACAACACCACATAAAATAGATCCAGTATGAGGAGGTTCCAAATGATGAAAATTTAAAACTCTAGCAGTCAACTTCCAATCAAAAGCCACATAGTGAGCAGTCAAGCACAAATATCCCTCTGTTTGGCAAGAGGTCTACATATCACAAGTCAAAGAAATGCGTCTAGGAAGTGCAAGAAGAGCTAATTTAAGTTGTTTCTTAAATTGACCATGTAACTTAAGGCAATCAGATTTCGCTGTGTTTCTAGTTATGGCTCTAACTTCATCGTTCAAGTATGTATGAATCTCTCTATTTCCTTCATGATTAACCCAAGAAAAACTATACCCATGCCTTATGATTGCCTTAGCTAGCAAATCACGAAAAATTTTTTGCTCAAACCTTTTTGCACCTCCTCCTTCTTCAGATGACTTTGCAGATTGATATGCTTTACACTTTTTCAAATGCTTCTTCATATTGCTAGTCCCATATTGCGCAATAGTAATAAAGGTTGCTGTTTTACAATGTGAGCATTTCGCTCGCTTTTTGCCATCACTGAAATTGGTCCCATCAATCACAAGAAACTCATGCCACACCAAACTTCTTTTTTTATCATCTTTGACAAGGGTGTCAAGGGCTGTCATTGTAGAAATAGAATTCAAATTTTCATCGGCATGTATTTCATTTCCTTGTCGTTCAATGTCTATAACTCCTTGCATTTAATTCAAAAGTAGCATAATGTAACTTAGTAACTAGAAAGTTCAGGCTTTCTGAATTCCACACCCTTAATTTTACAGTGGTTAGTGTGAAAATCACAGACTGCAAATTAACAGTTGCGCAATTTCTGGCCTGATAAGCGGCTTTTGATTTGTCATCCATCCATTTGGCAAACAAACAGGCAACTGACAAATATTTAGAAATCCCTTGAAGACTTGTAAATAAACATTTACGAGCTTGTAAAGGTTTTTAAATATTGCAAATCAACGTTACCACACACATTCATCAATTCAAGGGGAAAAGGGATCACATAGCACGTATGATTCACTTCATAAAAACAATTTCTATAATCATCTCGCAATCTACACGATTGCGGTTATTATCAACCCCAGGCTTCCTCCTCACATAGCACCGACCACAAAAGATCCTCAAGCCACTCATTAGTTTCACCTCAAATCCACACAACTACCAAGCTCGGTTTCCGAATCAGCACAAAGATAATTCGACATTACTTTGGTAAAACCAATAGATCACAAGGATAATGAGCATAAAGAAAGAAATGAATGGGGTGGGGTGATTAGAATTGTGAACAAACTGCACATTCCAAAGTCAATCAAGAATTATACAACTAGATTACATACCTAAACTACTCCAAATTCTAGAGATAATGATCAACCTAAAAACAAAACTCCCACTAATGTAGTGAACTTAGATGGGCTCCAATTTCATTCTTCAAATGCAGTGAATTTACTAGGGTTCCAAGATTACGTATGGGCAATATTGAAACCGTTCTTTCCAGTAGTATCGCTGCTGTTAAACGTAACAAATCAAGAAAACCCAAAAACACAAGTAAGGAGAGGAGATAAGAAACTCACCTCAATCCTAGCTTAACACTCGCGAATGGGCTTGATTTGGAGCACAAATCGAGCACCCAAGGACCCAGAACGTCCCTACCGTCCGCGGCTAGCCTTGAATGAACCGCAAGGAAACCTTAATTTGCGTTTTCTGCAAAATCTGCCATGGTTGCGAAGGATTGAGACAAGGAATTCAATTTATAATGAAAGGACGGTTCGAATCTCACCTGCTTATGCAAAATCGGCCGAGTATTCTCGGCCTTGCTCTGCGTCGATTTCAGCCAACGCCGTGGCCGACTTGCCACCCAGCCACGCCGCAGACGGTCGCCGGCACCTGGGTATGGTGGGTAGGTTCACTTGGGGTCGGCGGTGTGCGTGTGAGGCGAGCAGACGATGATGGCTAGTGGTGCCCTGGCGTGCGAGAACAGCAGAGCGAAAGGAGGGTTCGAAGTCTAGGAACGCGTATGTCGGGTGGGAGAGTATTTGGGGCTCTTTTTTTTTTTTTTTTTTTCCTAGACTCTCTGCCGATTTGTGGGTATTCTGAGTTGGGGGGAACTAAAATTTTAACTTTGAGAATTGGTGAGATTTTGAAGTTAAGATAAAAATAATAGGTAAAAATAATATGGGGTGGGAAATTTTTAAAAAGTTTTAATTTAGTGAAAAGTTAGTAGGAAATAAGATTTTTAAAAAATATAAATAACAATTTATATAATAGATAGTGGGAGTTTAGTGGAAATTTAGGGGAAATTTTGCCATTACAATTAAAACAATGGAAAAACAGTGGAAAATATAACGTAGTGGAAAAACAGTGGTAAATTTGCTACTGTAATTTTCCAGTGGGAAAGTACAGTGGAAAATTCGATGATTTTTAGTTATAGATTGATATAATTTTATGACCACAGTTAGTCAAGCTGAACAGTGTTCATGTGATTAACGATAATCAAGAATAACTATGTAACTAAGTCAACAATAGAATGACAAGTGCGTGGCAACAAGTGAAAACAATTAGCTCTAAGATGAGTTCCTACTGAATTATTCACGCCTAACCCAAATTACGGACAGCAAGGGCTCATTATGGCTTATATGGCTATATAAATAGCAACGCATTCACATTAACAGTAGGATCACGACCCTTATTCATGGACTCTTCTTTAAAAGCTTTCGAACGCTTAGTTGAGTTTGGGAGGGAAAAAGAAAAATGACTTAAGAAGAATTAAAGACTCAAGAGGGAAATTTTATAAATGAAATTAAATGAAATTTAAGAGGAAAAATAAAATAGTTAATAATTTTTAATTTGTAATTTGATAGATATGTAATAAAAATAATACACACTAGGATTATAAATTTATAATATCCTTTTATGAGCCTATAACAACGTGACTACAGTCATTCCGTCAAAAATACTGCATTAGTGCATTACTGATCTACAATCCTAAATTATCTTCATAACGTGTTTAAATTTTAACTCTTCACAATCATATTCAAGAATATATGTTTACATATGATCTTATAGTAATGTGATTCATTTGAATTTACTACTTTTTTCTTTTATGATAACCAACATTCACAATCACGTAAATGTATTGACAATTAACACATATAGACATCTCATAAAGACAAATCAACCTTGACATGTGATCACAGATCACTTAACAGGATATCAAAAGAACATTGAATCGATTATTAAAAATACCGACTTCAACTAATGCGATTCTGTTCACCCACTCAAATATGACAAATGTCAAGTTATGAATCAGCACCGGGTTCAAAATAAAAAAATTTATTATTTTTTTCTTTTATTGGTCATTTTTCAAGGTATGTACATATATTTTGGCATTGAGCCTTTCAAATAAGACAATTGACTCATGAATCATGATTGACGCTAGGTTGATTCACTAGTTTTGTCTAAATCTCAAGTTTTGATAACCAACATTCACAATTACATAAATGTAATGATAATTAATACATATAGACATTTGATCTCACAAAGAAATATCATTCTTGATATATGATCACTTAAGGAGCTATCAAAACAACACTAAATTGATTATTGAAAATACTAACTTGAACCAACCTGTCTCTATTTACCAACTTAAATATGACAATTGACAAACGTCAAGTTATGAACTAACAACGGGGCCAAAATAAAACTTTTATTGTTTTCTTTCTTTTATTGGTCATTTTTCAAGGTATATATATTTTGGCGTTGAGTCTTACAAATGAGACTATTGACTCATGAATCATGATTGGCGCTAAGTTGGTTCACTAGTTTCGTCACAATTGAGATACTTGAAACAATGAAACATCACTTAACAGCCCACAATCCTTTAGATAATTGCACTTGTACATCGGTCGTCGCATAACTGCATAAGAACTTAAAAATATAAGATATTAGGGTTATGAATGGGTTGTACTTAAGTACTTGTAACTTACTAAAATTCATAGTAAATGTATAAGTATTGCTAAGCCCATAAAAAATTTCAATTACAAAAGTTCATTTTAATTTTACTTAAGCTTTAAAACTTATATATATATATATATATATATATATATATATATATATATATATATTATACGGACGTATAAACGATTAAATGTTAACGTATGAGCGGATGACTTAAAAGAACATAGAATAAATGGGCTTAACTAATTAAACGGATTTTATCTTTTAAATATAATTTAATTTTAGAAACGAGCACATTGAAAATATACACTGACCCGAAATTAACCCGAATTAATTTATACCTAACTCGATTTACACCCGATCCGACATTCACCCGAACATTGAACCGAATCTCATCCGACCCAAATTAGACTCGACCCATACCCAATTCGAACCGGACTACCGTACACAACCCGAAACACACCCCACCCACTCCATCCGAACCGAACCCGAACCCGACCAGAACATGACTGACCCGAAAGTGATTCAAACCCGAACCGAACCCGAACCGAACCCAAACCCGATCCGAACATGATTTACCCGAAATTACCCCAAACCGAACTACAACCCGATCCGTACCCGATCCGATTGACCTATTTGCCAGGTTTAATTATACATATAAACGATTAAATGTTAACGTATGAGCGGATGACTTAAAAGAACATAGAATAAATGGGCTTAACTAATTAAACGGATTTTATCTTTTAAATATATTTTTATTTTAAAAACGAGCACATTGAAATATACACTGACCCGAAATTAACTCGAATTAATTTATACCTAACCCGATTTACACCCGATCCGACATTTACCCGAACATTGAACCGAATCACATCCGTCCCAAATTAGACTCGACTCATAGCTGATCCGAACCGGGGTATCGTACACAACCCGAAACATGTCCGACCCAAACTTTATCCGAACCAAATCCGAACCCGACCCGAACATGACTGACCGGAAAGTGACCCAAACCCGAACCCGATCCGAACATGATTAATTCAAAATTGATTCGAACCGAACTACAACCTGATCCGTACCCTACCCGATTGTCTCATTTACCAAGTCTAGTTATTTTTACGCAAATGCAGACGTTGTGCAGGTGACTTCACAAGGACAACGTCACCAAAGTTTGACAAAATTCTTAGTTTGCTTCTCTGCAAATTCCAGCTGGCGACCCCATCACAACCTGCACTTTCAGGTATGATTATTCTTCTCAACAAACCATCGTCAGTACATAATATAAATTCATATATTCCCATCCGAAGTTGTAATTTAATGAAGTTACAGCATGTTAAACGCGGAATGCCTTGGAGCAACGGTAAGTTTGTCTCTGTATGACTAAAAGGTCACGGATTCGAGCCGTGGAATCGGTCATTGACAAAGTCAGGTTAGACTGCCTACAATTCACCCCTTGGAGTGCGGCCCTTTCTCGGACCCTGTGTGAACACAGGATGCTTGTGCACTGGACTGCCCTTTTATAGCATGTTAAACGCTAATTTAAAGAATTAAAAGGGTAACTTAAAGTGGTGAATAAAATAAAAGGATTCAGATAATTATTCTACAAAACTATTTTTCCAACTAGCTTAGCCTACATTATTGTAAGGTTTTAAAGAGTTAAAATTTCAATAATCCACAAAAATTAAAATAAATCTCAGGCTAAAAAATGAATAAATATAACATAAATTTATGAGATATGGAAGCCTATGATACTCCATAATTAACATAACAACAAATGATAAATGGTAAAGTTGAAGATAAATCCAAAAATTAACGTGGTGCATTTAAAAAATAAAAGTTATACATAAGGGCAAAAGAAGCGGGTTGTGGACTAACAACTTTTCAAAACATATCGGTTGGAAATTGGGGTGAGGAATTGTCCTAGCATTAGGGAAGAGATTAAAGAGGAAATACATCAAAAAAGGAGGGATCAAGGGGGCTCAAAAGTGATGAGATAATTGAATTGGTATTGATTATCTTAATTAAATTGGTTAAAATCAAAGAATCTTTCTCTCTTTGATCAGATGAATATGTAATGAAATTCTCGAGTAAAAGATGAACCCCAATAAGAAGTGAGAGAGTGGGGCACTGGGAATGTGGGACTAAGCATTTTATATTTTCTCAATTTTTGATGGAAAGACAAATATACTGTTTTACTATCCCCCTTTTTTTTTCTCAGTTTTATTTTGACTCATTTATCTTTGTCAATTTAGTAATTTCTATCTAGTTTTAGCTAAGAGTAGAAGCAAAATAATTTTCATAGTAAGGGTAAAATAAGTGAAGTAAAAGTTATACATTAATTGATGTCTTGGCTTATAATCTAACCTAGATCTTCATAATTTGCTTGTATGAAATGTTAAACGAGTAATGATTAGAGAGTTGCTCAATTTCGAATATTGTATGAATGAATTTTGTAAATTTTAATTAAGAACACGAAAAATTTAAAATAATATTCCTATTACCCACACCAATTAAACTGAACTTGTAAATTTTTAGTGACTTCTCTACCTCAAAAATAAGTAACAAAAGGGTTGAAGTTAATCAGACTTAGATAATTATACTATACATCATTTAAATCACCTGATTAGAAGAAGTGGAAATATATGTAGAGAGAGGAGTTATGAAAAATTGGAAAGAAAAATTCACTTACAATGAGGAGTTAAATAGAACCCGAAAAATTAAGATAGACTCAAATTGAGAAGAATTTTACCAACTTAATATAAAAAATGAATATTAGACTTACCAAAAAAATAATTAGGCAATTAAAGGAAGCAATACCTTTTGTTTAGTAATTGCTTGTCCATGGAGGCAAGGGTTATACCAAATTACATATACGTTGTTTTTCTTTTCATGGCACTGACAAATTGAGACGCATAGGGTTGTGGGATGAATAGGGGTAGGCAGAGTTTGTTTTCTTTGTTTTCTGACGCAAAGAGGAGGGTGCTTCAACTCTAAACTGTATCACTTTTTACTTCTGGGGAGAACATGGGGGAGGGAGAGAGTGTGTGTGTGAGCACTTTTGGGGGAATATGGGAGAGAGAGATCGAGAGAGTGAGGAAACTATAAAGTGTATACTTGAGGGTTGGGAAGCTATCATCCTTTTTCATACTTTTTAAAGCTCAAAATTAATATATAATGCTTGTTTTATGATAAAATTATCTTTATTAATTAAGATGATTTTCAATATAAAGAAAGGGCAATATAGGCAAAGCAAATTGTACATTCATTGAAGTCTTGACTTATTATACAACACAAACATGTGTATATATATATATATATATATATATATAGTATATATATATATATATATATATATATATATAATATATATATATATATATATATATATATATATATATATATATATATACCCCCAAAAAAAAACCTTAATCACACCACATACCCTGGGGATTCAGGAAAACGACAAAACAGAGACGTCTAAGAGCGTGTGGGAGGAACAATTTCAAAAGATGATTTTAATTGGTTAAACAACGTGAATTCTCTATCAAAGTTCCAGCTACTCTGTTGTTTTCTTGAATTTGTCTTCATCTTCCACCATTGAATTGAATTTCCCCAATATAAAAGCCCACCACCTTTGGCACCTAATTTCCCCAAACCCATCTTGACTCATTGCCGAGGAGAGAGAAGCCCAAAGAGAACAACTAAGAATCTGAGCACATATACATGCAAACTGCAGGCCAGGGGTCCAATACGTACAGTTGTAGCCAGCAGTAGAGCAGTCCACACAATAAAACAACTATCCATGGATGAGAAAATGATGAGAGAGAAACTTGTGCAAGTGTTGCAGAGAGGCAAAGAGTCAGCAACCCACATCAGGAGACTAATTGATCATCATGATAGTGGGTTCTTGAAGGTCTTGGAAGGCCAGCAGCTTGATGCTCATTCTTTGGATGTCTTAAACTCATTTGCTACTGCCCTTTCTATGATTCACTGCTACTTTCCCTCTTTTAATGATCATCATGATCATGATCATGATCATCAAAGTCCGATCAAAAGGCCTAATCCAATCCTGAAGTCCCAAGTGTCTGAGGAGTGGGAGGCTCCCAACGCCCCAAAGGATGCAAGAGGGTCCTACAAGAGGAGGCAATAACTTTTTTCCCCTCCCAACTAGTCATTAATTACTATATATGCATGCATTTTCCAACTAACAGGAAGATGGGATGGAATGAGACAATTTCACCCAAATTTCCCCCATAAACTTTACTTAAAGAATGAAGAAAATAAGTAATTATAAGTAGTTTTTATGGTTTTGCAGGAGGACTGAACGAGCTGTGGAAATAGAAACCCAACATATGGATGATCGCTATGCTTGGAGGAAATATGGGCAGAAATTTATCCAACACACAAAGCATCCAAGGTATATAACTAATTAACTACAATAACCTTTAAATTTGTACTACGCACCAGTTGTTTTAAAATTTTAACCAAAATATTTTTAGAAATATTATAATTAATCTTATAATTTAAAATTTTAAAAATAATGTTAACATATATGTAATTTATTTCCTTTTCTCTTCATTGAAATAATTGAAATGATACTATCCATTATGTTACTTTAAATCATATTTGTTTAAAATTTTATTTTTAAATAAAATCTTAATAAATGCTAATATGTGTGTGTACATATATATATATATATATATATGATGTGCACTTTGATTATTACAATATATTAATTACGACCATTGGGCCAAATACTACTGTTAGATGTGGCTTTCTAGCTTCATTAGATATTTGGATGAATACTTTTTGCTTCAAGAGATGATAGGGACAATTACTTATTTAAAATTTTAAAATTAATTAATATCCCTTGCATAAAAATCTTTTTAAATTTATTCTTCTAAGCGTGACGAATACGTACTAGGGAGCTTTTTCTTATCTTATACATATGATTATCTAGGTTATATTATGAATATTTTTCTACAATTTGTTTATTCTTTTTTATTGCTATGATTCTTGCTCCTTTACATCGAGGCTAGGGCTGCTAAGACCAATCTCTCTGTGATTAATTTTAAATAATATATACCCTATTACGAATACAGCTTACAAGATTAGAATTTACAATTAAAACAAATAATCAATTCATAAATTCGTAGGCAATAACCCGTTGAACTAATTAACCTTTAGCTAGCTTTAATTTGCCATCAAAATCTTCTAGTTGCCAGGCAACCATTCATGATATAAAATTGTCCAACATTTTTCATGTAATTAGGCCAAATGATGCATGAATTCAATTATGATTAAACAAGAATTGTGATGATTTATGCAGGAACTACTACAGATGCACACACAAAGCGGAGCAAGGGTGCCAAGCAACAAAGCAAGTCCAACAAATCTCAGACAATCCTGCAAAGTACAAGATCATCTACTATGGGCATCACACTTGCAAAAACCCCCTTAAAAACCCTCCTAGGTATCTTGACCTCATTGACGACCAACATAATAATTCCTCCATTTTGCTCAGCTTTGAAGCACCAAACAACCCCAAACATGGCCTTAAACCCTTCATGCTCTCATCATCGTCGTTGTCATCTTCATCATCAACAACAACATCAGCTGCTCCCATGAGTTCAGTGGACCTCATTGATGAACCAGAATATACACCCATCAAGGATAACATCCCATTGGAGCCACTGGATCAGCATCACGAGGCCCATATCCAGTGCCCATCTTCGTCCGATTTTCTTTGTACCACCTCTGATCTCACAAGTACTAGTTTTGTGTCTGATGATGTGATCTCATTGGCTGAGATTTATTCCTCTGCGGTTAGCCCCTACGGTGTGGGGGAAGACTGTAGCTACATGATATATGAGTCCTTTGATTTCAGCCAAGTGTTTCAAGATAGTTACCTTCTTCGTGCATAACGAAGATCATGATCATCAGGGGGGTTTTCTGGGGATAGGATGTATACATTCTAGTGAATGTAAGGTCTATGCTATTATTGCTATCTGTGCGTCATGGACTTTGAGAGTCCAGTTACTTTTTTGATTCGGGTGTCTTTCTTTAACTATACATTTTGATAGAAGTCAGCAGACCTGTGTACGTTTTTATTTGTAGTAACTGTATAATTATTTTAATTTTAAGCGTTATTATATACCTTGCCTTTGGCACCGCTATTCTTTTAGATTTTATCCAACTAATGATGGAAAAACAAAAAAAGAAACAAATAAATGGACGATGTTTGCTTTGAAAACGTACGCGTTTTTGTTATCATATTCTCTTTTATTAATACATGGGTACACTTGATTCTATTACTTAAATTTTTGATTTTTATATATTTATAGTTTTATTTGTAATTACCTAGAGAACCTTCAATATTAAAGGGAGAGTGACTACTCCTCTTTATTCTTGGTTGGAAGTAAAAAATTGAGGATAATGAGGAGTAAGTAAGAGTAACTTTTACTCCCCTTTACTCCTGTCAATCCTCCATTTTTTTACTCTCCAAAATGAAGTGTAAGGAGGAGTAAGGAGGGGTAAAAAGGTAGATTTTACATATTTGCTCACACAAAATCTATATATAATATATTTTAATTTATTTCGTGAGGTTATATATGTTAATTCTTTTACTTACTCTTATTTACTCTCCTATTCATCCAAACAAAAGTTAGGCTTTACTCTTCATAAACTCCCAAATAAGGATAGATAACTTACTCTTATTTACTCTTCCATACTCTGACTCCTCCTTACTCTTACTCATTAAACTTTAACAGCGGAAAGAGGCTTTTTTTTTTTTTTTAAAACTTGAAGTGTAGTATTTTCTGGATTGAGTTCGATTTGTAACTATGATTCGTCAATTAAATTTGAATTTGTCAATTTTGATTTGACTAAGTTGGGATTTTGGAAGTCAAATTCATCTATATTTTGGAGAGAGAAAGAAGTAGCAGCGGACGTAGGGAGAAGACATAGATGAAGATGAGCTTAACGAGAAAGAAGAACTCTTGTTGATGGCTGATGCCATTTTTTGCATGAGTTCTGGATTGTGTTGGAGATGGTGGGTGGTGATGATGATTGATAATGGTGGGGAAAGAGACAGGGGTTGAGGAGAGAGAGTCCCTTGAGAAATGGAAGCTCAGGTGGCTTTGTTGTGATATAGGTGACCGGTTACAATAAGTTACCTTTAATCAAAGGTCATGATCTCATTATCGAAAATCAACGGTCTTGAGAAGAATTCATTATCATAATTGAAAAAAAAAAAAATCAACTATGGGAGAACCTTCGAAATTTATTTAATTTTTAAATAAAAATATTTTTACTACCACGGCATAAAAATTTGATATTTCACAATCCAATAAAAAAAATAATTTGATATTTCACAATCCAATAAAAAAAATTATGCACTATTCATAACTCCGATACTTAAAATACTTATAAAGTATATTACCAAAAAGAGTCAAGAATCGTTACTTGTTTTAGTTGTTTACCTAGTAATATTTTTTCTCTTATTCATTTTGCTCTTTTAGAGATTACTAGATATCATTGTTGAAATTTAATCCAAAATTCAGTGAAGGCCTTGTTTTCAGTCATTAGCTTTCTTTTCAGTAAAAGCTTTGCCTCTCACTTCGAGTCTCCTTCCTTTTGCAAAACACACAGAAACATTGCTTCTCCGATTAAAATAATTCTTCACAAAGATGCCTCCAGGTCGACAATCTACGAATAGCAACTGCATCAGTAGCTGGACGTGGTCGATCTTTGAGCTAGTCATTCACACCAAGACATGACAATATCAATAAGCTTGCTCTAATTTCTGATTATACTCTCTTATGTGAGTAGCTGTGGTTAATTATTACGCATTTCCCACTACCTTGTTTCCAGCAATTAGAAGGGGAGTTTTGGAGCAACGATGAGGTTGTTTCCTTGAGACCATAAAATTACGGGTTCAAGTCTTGGAATCAGCCATTGACAAAGTCAGGAGAAACTGTCTACAATATACCCCTTGGGGTGTGGCCCTTTCACAGGTCCTGTATGAACGCGGGATGCTTGTACAACAAGCTGCAGCTTTTTGTTTCCAGCAATTACAAATGTGCTAGCACGCCATGCTTTCTTTTCTGGTAGTCTTAGCTTGATATAATGACTTTTTGGATCCTGATTGGATATGAAGATCGATCATCCATAGATTACCAACAAGTCCCTTCCCGAATGAAAGTCTAAACATTTCCCTTTTTCAAACAGAAGTCCCTTTCATAATCCCGACCCATCCAAGGAATAGATAATCTTCGGTATTGTACAGTTCATGCTTTAAACTACTCCCACTAATTAGGGACAAAGACCAAGATTAAACAGGAGTATTATTTATGTAGAATTAAGTTACAATTTGATTGGCTTCTTCATGTGAACCAAACGCTCCAATGAGATGTAAGCTTACTACTTGGACGGAGTATAAAATTAAGAAGATTCCTTAACATCGTAATGTGAATCTAGTAATTTACACCTTGTATTTTTCAATGAGCTGTCCTCATCATCAAAATATAATAATTCAAATATTGAAAACCTTGAAAATTGATAATTCAACTTTTGAAAACAGCATCCAACATTCTTAACTTTGAAAATATTTGTTTTTTTGTAGTTCAAAACCATTTTAGACTATATTTTTCAAACATTTATCGATGATACTGACTCAAAAACTAAAACTACATAAATATATGAATTTCAAAGTGTTTAGCTTTATTTTGAATTTTGAATTGCCGGAAAAATAGAATCTAAAACGATGCTTATATTATTGAAAATAAATACCTCAAGGTCTATATCCTTGGGAGCTAATTCTTAGAGTAGAATTATTGATTTCCACTGCTTTGAAAGATTAAATTATTATATTTCAAAAATTCTTTTTATTCCTGACCAATATTTTTGAAATTATATGTGCCTAGATTATTTTTGCCTTCTCTTTTCCTTCTATTTTGAAGTATAACTAGAAAGTTATTGGAAACTAATAATGGTCAAAACATTGAAGTGTAATTTAAAAAAAGATGACAACTCTATTTGGGGCCAAAGTCATTGGAATCAAAATGAAAAACCTTAGAAGGAGAGTTGAACCGAAGGGTTGATCAAGTCAATTAACCCTATTGCAACAATATTTGTAATGTCTGGCAAGTGGTGAATGGAGTCAAAGAAGCGGTCCTAATTGTGAAGTCATTGTAATGTCTGGCTCTTAATAATATTAAGAAATTAGCTCAATTGGTTCCGGTCCGAATTTCTAAAATAAAATTCAAAATCGGAACCAGAAACCTGTTATGATGAGAAAAATGTTCTATCCTAATGTATAGGCGCAATTTTTGCATTAAATTTTTTATAATATAATACCCAACCCAATCATTCATTAAATTCAAACTGAAAACCAAAAAAACAAAAAAAGAATCTTAAAAAGCATTTTCTTTCTCATCGAAATTTATATTTGTTATACTTATTTTCATATCGAAATTCATAATTCGCTTCCCTCGATTCATTATTTTTGCTTTTATCCAGTGCATGTTGCTGACTTCGCATTATATTAATTTAACGAATGTAATTTGCTACTTGTAATTGGTAAGTGTTGACTATAAAGCGAGGATTTATAGTTTATAAGTTTTGAAATGAATACAATTGTACTTTGATCAATTTTTCTTTACAGTAAATAAATACCAAGTAAAAAAATTTAAAAAGTATATAGTTGATGCGGGTGCTCAGAATGGGAATCGGAACTAGTGGTGACGGTTCTGGTTCCCAAAATTGTGGAATCGGAACCAATGGTTCCGTTTCTTGTTCCCAGAAATGAAGAACTTGTTTGACCGGTTCCCAATTTTGGGGGTTGGTACCCAAAACTGTTCATCCCTAGTGGTGGTGCCACGGTGGGGGTAAAAGATAGGATGAGTGATGATATGGACAATCTGATTCATTCGTTAAATCTAATTGACTCATATCTAGATAACTTAAAGGGTTTTTTTGCACTTAACACCCTTCAGGTTTTCAACATTAATTTTTTCAACCTTGACATTTTCTATTTAATTTTCACCACTCTTAACCGTTGAGACACATAACATGTGACCCAGTTCCGGTGAGACAATGACATGGCAAATAAAGTAGCCTTGAATTGCGTTAACTACCCTTTTTGTAAGTTGAGGTCTGGACACTTAAAAAATTGCTTGAGTGAAAAAAGGCCCAAAAGTGCAGAGAGGAGATTGGAGAAGGGTAAGTTTGAGCGAAACAATGTTTTTTAGTGAGAGAGTGAGTAAAAGAGGTCTAAATTTCCATTATTTCATCGCACTGAAAGATAGAACATGTATTTGGCAAGCTAGTGTTTAGATTGAGACCCATAAGGTGGGGCCTCCTTGTCTTGATTTAGAGGATGGGGGCTCTAATTAGGGATGGCAACGGGGCAAGTTGGGGACGGGAGGCATATTCCCCGTTCCCGTGAAACTTCAGAAACAATTTTCAATGAAAAAAGTATTATTCTTTATAAATTATAGGAGAAAGATTTGCAAATTTTTTAGTCTTTTCATTTGCAAACTGTGAGACCCGTATTTTTATCGTACTTACTTATCAAATATTATGCCTGTTGGGTTGGAAAATTTTATTTTATTATCCGCCAACCTACAACTACCATATCGCCCAAGTTATTGATCTATTCAATTTTGGATCCCAAAAATAAATTTCCTAAAGTTGTGTAACAAGACAAGCCTTCGATTCCTTGAATTCCAACAAAAGCAATTCCCAAATACGATCAGATTGTTGAACCCTGGTAATAGTTCTATAATTTACTAAATCGATCCTTAATATAATCAAAGGGCCAGTAAGCTGACCAACAATTATATTTAGGAACTCGGTTTAAGATTAGAGGCTTGAGTATTTGATTATTGATACAATAGGTTGAAGTTTTGTGGTAGAATTAAATCGCAAAAAAAAAAAAGAAGAAAGAAGGGGACTAAATTGCCACACGCGTGAAACCCCCTCCCGAGCCCTCCCTCTCTCTTCTCTCCTCTCTCTTCTTCTTCTTCTTCCTGATGGTGCTCTGCTTCCCCTTTCCTCCTTCTCCTCCTTCGCTTCCGGCCACACACGCCGTCGTCGGTCGCCGGCCTTGAGCTAGTCGACCCCCCCGTGAGCTGCTCCTCCTTCCCCCTCTGCGTGAAACCCCCGACCGCCCCTCTCTCCCCTGTTCCTCGCCTCCTCGTTCGTTTCTCCTCCTCCCACGCACCACGACCGGCCGAACACCGGCGAATTCGGCGCATGCAAGGTGATTTCGAACTCCTCCTTCATCTATAAATTGCATTCTTGACCTAGATTCTTCCTAATTGTGTTTAATTTCTCAAAAATTACAAGTTAGGGTTTTGGGTTTGGAAGTAGTCGAGCCTTGCGCGAAGAGCAGAGGGGATACTGAGCTTTGGGAGTTCGAAATTAGCTTCAATCCAGTCAGTTTGCACGCCTATAGCTTGAATTCGAGGTGGGTGGACCTTTAATCCCTCCTATTTTAAGGATTTTGAATGATAGTTATATGAATCAGTTTACTGAATTGGTAGATTGGATTGTTATTGTATTAATTCGATTATATGTGTGGACATGCAAATGAATTAAACATTGCTATGCTAGGGCAGAACCAATATATTCTTGAAAGGTTGCTAGATGTTTTAAAATGGAGTTTTCGATGAATCTAGCTTATATTTATTGCTAATCATAGCATTTAAGTTAGAAACGAAGTTGTTTTTATGATTTAGCAACCCTATTACGTTTATACAAAGCTTTCAAGTTAGAATCAAAGTCGTTTTATGATTAGGCAACCTTGTTATGTTTATAAAGAGCCTTTTAGTTAAAGACGAAGTCGCTTTACGATTTAGTAAACTTATTGTGTTTTTGCGAAGCATTTAAATTAGAAAATAAGTCGTTTTACGATTTAGTAAACGTGTAACGTTTATAAGAAACTTTTAAATTTAAAGTGAAGTCGTTTTACAAGTTAATAAACGTATTACATTTATACGAAGCTTTTAAGTTAATAATGGAGTCGTTTTACAAACTAGCAAACGTTTTACGTTTATAAGAAGTTCTTACGTTAAAAACGAAGTCATTTTGCGAGTTAGTAGCCGTATTACGTTTATATGAAGCTTTTAAATTAGAAACGACAATGTTTTACAACTTAACAAGCTTATTACGTTTTAAGAAGCTTTGAAGTTGCAAAGGAAGTCGATTTATGTGTTAATAGACTTATAACGTTTATGAGAAGCCTTAAGCTTCGAACTTAGTTTGAATTAAGCATTAACTAAACACGTTATGTTTCAAACGAGTTGCGATTTACGATTTAGCATACATATTACATTTAAAGGAAGCTTTTAGCTAAAAAGCGAACTCGTTTTATGAGTTAGCAATCGTTTTACGTTATTAAGAAGTTTTTGAGTTGAAAACGAGATCGTTTTACGATTTAACAACCCTATTATATTTATACGAAGCATTTAAGTTGGAATTAAGTTGTTTTATGATTTAATAAACCCTTCTATGTTTGTAAGAAGTTTTTAAGTTACTTACGAAACCGATTTAAGTGTTAACAGATCTTATTTTATTTATAAGAAGCTTGTAAGTTCAGGACGAAGTCGTTTTACAAACTAATATACGTATTACGTTATTAAGAAGCTTTTAAGTTGAAAACGAAATCGTTTTACGGTTTAGTAAACTTATTACGTTCATACGAAGCATTCGAGCTAGAAAATAAGTCGTTTTACAATTTGGTAAATGTGTTACCTTTATAAGAAACCTTGAAGTTTAAAGTAAAGTCGTTTTAAGTATTAACCAACTTATTGCCCTTAAAAGAAGCTTTTAAGTCTAAAAGGAGATCGTTGTACCAGTTAATTAACGTATTACGTTTACGAAGCTTCTAAATTAGAAACGAAGTCGTTTTACGAATTCGTAAACGTATTTTACAAAGTTAGTTTATACGTTAGCAAATTTAATTCGATTATGAAAAGCTTTTAAACCATTCACGAAATCGATTTATGAGATTAGTAAACTTGGCTTGTATCATGTTCATCGCTTGTGTTTGAAGGATTACAATGAGCGTTAAAAGGGCAACTGAAGGTGATTATTTACGAATCCTAACTTTCAAGTGCACGTTAGTAACTACCAAGTTTTGAATCGTGAGTTAGTACACTCACCATGTTTCTAAGAGGCCTTTCTTGTTATTTGCCTAAAGCTAAAGTCGTAAGGAAATTATGTTTTCATATTTTAAGTTCATAAAACTTATATATGAATACGTATAAGTATGTTTGTCTACGAAGTATGCATGTGTATTATGTTTTCATGTTTTAAGTTTATAAAACTTATATATGAATACGTATAAGTATGTTTGTCTACGAAGTATGTATGTGTATTATGTTTTCATGTTCTAAGTTCATAAAACTTATATATGAATACGTATAAGTATGTTTGTCTACGTAGTATGTATGTATATTATGTTTTTATGTATTAAGTTCGTAAAAACTTATATATGAATACGTATAAGCATGTTTATCTACTAAGTATGTATGTATATGAATTTCATAGGTTCCTAAGACCTACATATGAACCAATATGAGTATGTATGTGAACGTATGGTTATGCTTATGTCTATGTGTACGTAGAGGAGCTACTCTAGAAACTTTAAACTTAAGTCTGAGACCCAGGGATGGTGGCTTAGTTCCCGCCTGGTATCACATATGTTACGTTATGATAGATTCAGGAATGGTGGTTTGATTCCCGCCTGAAGTCTAAGTATGAAATTACGTCTCAGCATAGTATGATGTCTGTCCGGATAGGCGTATGTTGCCACTCGAGTTTGGCCGTCTAGGGATAGCAGTAACAAAGTACTTCTAAGAGTCTAGTCTCCTCATTTACGTGATTATGTTACTATGTATGATTTTCGGTAAGTGAAACTTATGCGTAAAACCCCTTTTATGCTATGTTTTCGGGTTTGCGTAACTTTATTATGTTAAGTCAACGCATTATGGTTTCTTCTAAAGTTAAGCCTTTTGGTATGATTATTCCTTCACTCGATTTATGGTTCGAATATGATGTATTATGTGAAAGCTCTTCAACTAAAATGAATTACGAAAGGCTTGCGTAAGTTAATATGTATTTTAAGTATGTTTTGGGAGAGAGGGTTTACTCACTGAGCGGTGGTTGCTCATCCCCATTACTTTTCCCCTTTTTCCCCAGATCTACAGGTATGTGACTGATGCGTGGAGTGCAACAAGGGTGGACTTGCTTGGTTTGATTGTGACGTGAATATGTAATATTGATTATGTTTGTAAGGTTATGTAATTATTTATCTTCTTGTAAAGTTTATGAAAAATAGAAAGCTCTGTGTACTCCGGGCGTGTGACCCGTAGAGTCGTGGGCTCCGGCGTGTAGCCGTGGAGTTGCTGATGTTATTTAGTACCTTTATGTATTGCAGGGATGTAATGTAAGGCTTAGGCCTGGGAAAATGGTCAGTTTTCAGGGGAGACTCTGCCCGTTTTGCCCCAGAAATTAAAAAAATTTTAGCATTTCTAACCCCAGGGTTAAACTCAAGACCCAATTAAGTTATAGTGGCTTAAGTTTTAAACTTTGAGTCTCTCTTATGTTATGTTTCAAATAGGTTTAAGCAAGTTGCCTTAACAGTCCTTCCCTAGGGGAGGGCTGTGGCGTGTAACACGACCCGCCTGAGGCCGGGGGTGTTACACAAACATTGCTTTTATTTCTTTTTTTTTTAAATAGGAAGACTTATTACAAGTCATACAACATTATAATACAGATCCGCTAAACAAGAATAAATACAAAATATAATACAATTTTTTATCCATAAAAAACTAATATTTAACATTCTGCCAACCAGTTGTAACTCATGAAGAAAAGACTTTATCTTTCTAGAACAACAAGAACTCGCTCACCTAAAAACACAAAGAACTCAATTTTGATAAAATATAGGATAAGAGTGAGACAAAAAAAAAAAAAAAAGAAGAAAAATTTATCAAATGGTGTTGTTTAAAATAATACTTATCAATCTTTACTAAAAGGTGTTGTTTTTATCTAGCAGTGGGGCCATGATTTTTTTGGCGTGTCAGCATAAGAGGAGAGAGAAAAAATAATATGCCAAAGTTGTCCCTCCCCAAATTCCTTCATATCTTTTGCCAAAAGGAAATGAATATGTCAGAGCTACCTCTCTCCAAATTTCTCTATATCTTTTGAAAAGTCAAAAAGGTTAACGGGAGTGTGAGGAGAGAAATTGAAATTGAAGAAACCGTCATATAAGCATCGAAGCAAATGGCGTGGTTAAAGGGAACATCGAGGGAGTGGAAGCCATTGATCTCGACAGTGGAGGAGAAGCAAGGAACGCGATGCGATTTTGGACGGGTGCTGCTCGATTGGTGAGGCGCTGTAGAGTTCGTTTGAATTGGTGCTCAGATCTCAAAAGTAAGGGTTTTACTCATTCAATTGTGTATAATTTTGTTGGTAGTTGTTGTAATATGTGAGAGAGGATGTTGAATTTTAGTTTGGATTGGTGAATGGTTGGTGAGGAGAGAGATTATGGTGTATATTGGAGTGAAGGATATACGGTGTTTTTGGTTTATAAATGTGAAGGTTTGGGAAAATGGGTTGTACTTGTAGTAGAAAATGCTGACATTTGGGGGGGAGGGAGGGCCATGTATTCAGCAGATTGTAAGTATGTGGATACTTACAGTACCCCAGAATTGGGTGGTGGATAACATTGGTTTTACACAGTGAATGAATGTTGATGGTGATGAGGAAGTGATGTATCTTTGCAGGAAAACACTAATACTCAAACCTGAATTCAAAGCTAAATGCAAGCAAACTGAATTCAAGCTAAGTGTCAGTGAATCCATGAATGAATGATTGAGAGAAGGATAATCTAAGCTCTTGTTTAGATACAGAATCACCACTAAATTCAAGCTTAGGGTCCTTAAATTATAATTAAGATACATAATCACCACTTAATCAAGGTTTAGCACTTACTTAATCACCTCCTTAGTCGACCAAATTAAGGATAAGCAAGTGAAATATTTAGGGGACGAAAGCTAAATGCTTTCAATTCTAGTTTTCATTCATAGTTCAAGTGTGAGTTATAAAATGGCCGTGACAAAACCTTAATACATGACCAAGCAAGCACCTAAGCAACCAAGCTACCTGATGGAGGTTTCCTCCCTAGGAAGGAAATGGATTAACTTAGCTAAACTATGCGCTTAGGACTAAACTAGATTACATGCTTGCTTTAACTAAACTAATTACAACCAGAATACTAAGAAAAACAAAACAAATGATGTAATTAACTTTAATACATCTTAACTAAGCTAATACAGCAGCATTACTAGCAAAAATGTGGAGAAAAGCAGCCGTAAAGTGAAATCCCTTTTCGGTTGTCCAATTAAAATGCTAGGCCTATTTGCTTCCTTTTTGCTCTCATAGGATGGACACGTCCCAAGGTTCTTCAGCAGCAAATTATGATGTTTCTTGGCTGCTTGACTAGTGATTGAAGCAAGCAAGCTAGAAAGGAGTTGAGCAAACCCATTGAAGAGGGAAAAACACGTAGCTCTCAACCGGGTTCTCAAAGGCAGTTTTTAGCCTGATTTTGTGACCTTACTTCCATCAAAAGTGAGTATGATTTTGATTTCAGGCCATGGAGGGACTCCTTAGGGTGTGTACAAACCCCCCTGCAAAGAAATCAAGGTTAAATCATGGTTAAGTAGAAGATTTTTACTAAAATATTTTGAACCAAAACTAGCAGGTTGAACAAAAGGCCTTGATTTATTGACTTCGACTGTGCATGATTATTTTTAAATGCTTGGACCTGAAAGCTAACATCATAAGGAACCCAAAAATGAAAAAATATCAATCTTAAGCCACAATGTAGCTTAAGAAATTAGATGAACAAAATCGGGTACATTCTGATTGCTCAACCGGGTTGTTGCTGTTTGGTTCTCTTCTAACATTTGAACTATTGCTTGGACTTTGGAACTTGCGTCGAACCTTGTAAGACTCTTAGGACCCCCTTCCTTGTGTTGGTTATGGGGGACTCCATCAGGTAGCGAAGGTAAGGGGTTAACTATGACGTAATTTGCGTAACTAGCTAGTTGTTATACTGTAGTCTTGTTGAACTAGAGTTAGGCATGGTTTATGATTTAAGGAGAGTAAATAGTTTCTGTGAATTGTTGTACCCTATATATGCCGAAAATTACAATTGTGTAATGTGTTAAATAGTGAATATGGCTGTAAATTGGCATGCATAATGTGAATTTCCTGAAAATTACAATTGTACATCCCAGATAGGTATGGCAATGGACCAAGTCTGCATCGGTCCGCCAAGATTCAAATCCAGATCCATTTTTTGGACTTGGATCCAGATCCGATCATAATTTGTAGGGTCTATAAAATTTGAATCCAGATCTGAATCCTCTAGATCTAAAGGATCTAGCGCCTCTTTAACGGGTCCTGCTATTTTGAGTTATTTTTTTTTTCACTTTCTTATTTTTCACAACGAAACAAAAGTGCATACATAAAACTTTAAGACAATGGAGTCTGAATCATGAAGACATTTAATGAATTCAAATTTAGCTTAAGAGTCTTGTAATGAATTCTAATTTAGCTTATGAAGTGTATAATTGATTCTTTCATATTTGGACATGCTAATTAATACAATGGGCTGTTGACTTTGAGATTATAGGATTTTAGTGAATTTCTTTTGACATCAACAAGACTAAATATCATTTAGGTTCACGAGGTGGTCAGTCCTTGCTGAAATAAGAAAAATGTCCCAAATGAGAAGGGAGGGAAGACCAGATGCTATACTAGTCATAAGTGAAAGTGAAGGAAGCATAGGCGATGACACTCTTCATTCCACTATGTCCTTGTTGATCCCCTCCCCCTCTAATAAACACTAAAAAAAACTCGCGTTTAGAAACCGAAAATTTCAGTTTCTAACTGGGCAAAATTGGTTTCTAAATGCAATTAGAAACCAATTTGAAACTGATAGCTGTCCGTTTCCGGAAGCTTGGTTGCAAATTACCTTTGAAACTGAACTTGTTTTGGTTTCTAAAATCAAAACTGAGTTTTGAAACCACTTGTAAATCGCGTTCAGATATCAGAAACCGAGTACAGATGTGGGTTTCTAATATATTCAATCCGAATCTTCACATCGGTTTCTAATATTTGCAACCGAGAAGGTGATTCAGTTTCTAAATTTTGAAACGAATGATGTTTATTCAGTTTCTGATTTTTGAAACCAATCATTTCATTTAGATTCTAATTTTTGAAATTGATTAACTTCATCGGTTTCAAATAGCAGTTGTAAGTTTTGATTGTACTGCTCTTTTGGTTTCAAAATTTTTTTTAAAAAAAAAGAGTAGTTTTCAATGATAAGCATAGACTTGCCAACTCCAATCCTTGTCCTAGTTCTATACCAGTTCCAACACCATAACCAAACCAACACAACTACAAAAACACATTCAATTTGCGACGGAAATACCGATGGAAAAAGGATGTTTTTCCGACGGAAAAATTGATTTCCGACGGAAATAACGACGGAGAGGGGGTCTTCGGGATCGGGCTTGTCGCAAAAAAAAATCCGTCGGACGCTCTGCAGTGGCAGCCCACCTACAGGAAATTCCGACGGAATTTCCTGTTACCCCCAAAAAAATTTTTTTTTTGGGGGAAAAATGGATTCGAAGTTCCCAAAAAGAACAACTTTTTTTAGAGGCTTGAAAACCCAAAACGAAAAGATTTTACGAAATGTACATATGTATGTAATAATTACTTTATACTTTATATATATATGTGTGGGGGGGGGGGAAGAGACATGCTGAATTAAATATTAAGTATGACATTGTACATGTTTTGAATGTGCACGCAAATTACTAAACTAATCAGAGTCGGATAAATTTGTGTCCTCTTCATCGTCACGATTCAAGTTGATGTTGGAGGAACCTGCACTTTGATACGCAACAATTCTACTAATCTTCAAAACCCGAAAATCAGACATGTTACCAGGGTGAGGCACGGAGGCGGCGGCGGCCGAGGGCCGGAGGCGGGCACGGCGGCGCGGCGGCGGCGAAGCTACTCGAAAAATAAAAAACGTCAAAAATATCAATTAACTTCACTATTTCAACTTCAAACAACATAATAAAGAAAAAAATGAACTTACCGATCACTTTTCCAATCACCAAAACCTTCAACCTTCAATTTCTCTCTTTTCTCTCTCGTTCTCTTCCACACTCTTCCTCTCTCTAAATTCACAATCGCCGGCTCAAAATTCCCTCCCCAACGTTTAAAAACGCACGGGAACGAACGAGCCTCGAGATCCGCCTTTTTCCGACGGATTCCGACATTCCGTCGGAATTTCCGACGGAAAACAATTCCGTCGGAAAATTTGATTTCCGTCGGGGCCCGCTTGATTTTCCATCGGACTCCCTGACATTTTCCGACGTCCACCTTTCGCGTCGCTTTTTCCGTCGGCGATCTGATGCGTTTTTGTAGTGTCAAAGATTTACAACTAAAATGCATTATATATATATATATATATATATATATATATATATATATATATATATATATATATATATATATATATATATATAGATAGATAGATAGATAGATAGATAGATATAAAAGCTTCTATAATAATGTTGATTCGAAAAGGTACAGTTATTTACCAAATTTACAACCCAACATAAATGTTCAAGGTTAGTAAGTATGTAATACTCCAAAACAGAAACCTAAGTAGATCCTTAGTAAGGTAGGTGGAATACACAAGTGAAAATATATGTACACCAAAGATCCAAAGCACCCAAAAGTCAGATTAGTGAAGGCATCTCTCTTTGCATAGGTACATGAGGCAATTTGCTTTTCTGGATCCTGAAGCTATGGTGGGTGATCAAGCAAACTGGACATGAGTGCCATTTGGGATTGCAAACCTAATAAGGCTTGTTGTTATCCTCCATTATCTTACATTGTGCCTCTAGCATTCATTGTTGCTCCTTCATCCTTTGTTTCTGGTCGTCCATCTTTCTTTGCTGCTCTTCGAGCTGTCTTTAGTGCTCCAT
The DNA here is from genome assembly GCA_029747015.1 of Carnegiea gigantea. Taxonomy (NCBI): domain Eukaryota; kingdom Viridiplantae; phylum Streptophyta; class Magnoliopsida; order Caryophyllales; family Cactaceae; genus Carnegiea; species Carnegiea gigantea. The sequence goes on from JAKOGI010000489.1 coordinate 221,718, forward strand.
CTTATGTTGTTGCTCTTCCATTGAAATACATCGTCGTTGTAATTCATTCTTTGTGCAACTTAGCTCGGTCTTCGTTGAATCTAGCTCAGTTTAGAGCTGTGAATGACAGAGGGAGTGTAAGAAGACTTCTTGGAAGTGGCTTGATTGACTGGCTTCTCATAGAAAAGATCAGCACTATTGGCCAACCCATAAATGGTGCCTTTCTTACTCCATCCCCCAACCACTTCCTGGAAAAGGCTATCATCCTCTTGTGATGCGGCCACTTGTTTTGCAACTGTCAATGACTAATATTTGTCCTGAGAATTCCAAAAATAAATTAGCACTAGAAGGCTACAAGATCGAGCTGCAAGAAATGCAGGATGTTATTGAGGATGTGAAGCTCCAGTTTTTGACTGTTGCTAAGCTATATATGTACTATGATAATCGTCTGGCTTAATCAAACATTGCTACCTAACTGTAGGAAACAGGTATGCATATCACTCATGAATCATCAATATATACATATCAGTCATCAGATTATAGTGTACATGAAAATCTCCAGCATGTCAAACTACAACCTTTATAGCCTCTATGCCAAGTAGATAATAGAATTGTTGACTATTGCTAACTCAAAATGCAGAAAGAAACACATATGTAAATAATTAAAAGGGCTTGGCACACCAGTTTAATGTAGAGCACATTTATAATAAAGTACTTAATCACATTTTGTATATTGTAGCAACTTCATTGATTGCACTTTGGACAGTTATGACTATTCATCTATAGGGTAGTTGGGAGAACAAGGATACCAAATATTTGAAACAAATTACACTTTAACAATGATTGAATATCAGAGAAATTAATAGTAAGGATACTACACAAAAGAAACAAATGAAACTTTTAGCATTAATAGAATCTCAGCACTCGCCAAAATGAAGAGCCCAGTTCATAGCCACACACTTGTATTGGGATAAACAATGGTTTTAGATATGCAGAAAACTATTACCACCTTGCAACCCTATAATCATATCTACATCACGAAATTGACCACTGAGATCTGCCACAACTGATTCATAGACACAATTTTTGAGCATTTATATAGAATCACATGACATCCATCCATTGGCTTAGAAAGCTACTGATTATGACTCAGAGTGTTGTGAAACCCGTCATTCAGCCAGCAGCAAATGGTTTGAGCAACTTGATGTAAAATAGGTGTTGAAGGAAGGGAAAATAATATCTGAATAATGGAGTTCGTTACAATAGTTTCTTATAAGTTTGTTATGAGTATGGTCACTGAGGAAGATATTTCGGATATATTTTTCTTTACTTCCTTGAGCTGCATATATAGATCATTCTAAGAGAGGAAGAGTAACAAAGTAATGAGCATAATGCAGAATACTTTCTTTGTAAATTCTCCCTGTTCATTCTCTCTAAGCATACTGAGCTCATCCACGGCTAACACTCAACAAATGAAAACAAAATATTTTATGCCTTTAAATTGCTAACTACTGGCAACTGAAAATGCAGAAAGAAACATACATGTATGTAATTCAAAGGGCTTGGCACAACTATTGATTTTGGAGCACATAGCTGAGGAAGTACTTAATCAAGTTTCATAGTCCATTGGAACAGGAAATGCAACGCCTCCACCCTCCCAACCCAAAAAACAAAGTTGGAAGACTCAGAAGTCAAGGTTCCAATATGTCAAAAAAGAACATGTCTGAAGAACCTGCAGTGTGGTCCACTTAGTTTAGGTGATAGATGCAGACCATGTTTTTTGCACCAAAATTCATTCACGCTTGTCACTTAAAGAACCTACATGATTGCAGAAATAACGAGATAGTTAGTTTTTAGCAATCTATTGTGTAAACATTGACGGAATGCCTCAGGGATGGCAAAATGGGTAGCTGCACAGGGAATTGCAAAGTTCATAAGCAAAATCTGTCGTAAAGGCAAAGTAATTGCTGGTTGTGAGAATTATGCGAGGCTTAGGAGTTAGGACATGAAGCCCTTCATATTGAAACCTACTTTTATATCCATTAAAGACCTACTTCTATATCCATAAAGCTTCCATCAACTAAGCATTATCAATTAAGCCCTAATATTGTGACTTTCCACACTAGCAATGCTTGTGTGACTTTCAAACCCACAATATGGCACAAATATAACCTTAAAAGTCTTCCTTATCAACAACACCAAGTGATGAAAGGCATGAATCAACTATCACCTCTATCCACACAAAATTAGGGATCTCAGACCTAATAATACAATCATATTCAACTAATCTCTAAAAAAGCAAAACGAAAATTCAATTACTAGTAGCAAAGCAATTGAAGTACTTTAACTGGGTCAGAAGTACTGGCCCCCTCCTCAGTTTCTCTCTCCTCTGCCTCCTTCTCCTTACCCTTGCAAGTGACAAATCAAGCAAAGCAATTGACGACAAATCAGATTTGCAATTGAAGAAGAATTATTAGGGAAAAAGGCGAAATTTAGAAGGAAATTAGACAAAGAAAGAATATGAGTTAAAGGCAAACAAAGAACAAGAGTTAAGATCTAAAGCACAAGCCCCACCATTAGCGTGAATTATCGAAAACTTGTAAACACAAAACCCTAATCTAAAATCAAGCAACAACGGAGGAGAAACTCACAATGTTCGAAACTTACACTCAGAGATTTGCCCTCATGCAACGTTGAGAGAGAGAGAGAGAAGAGAGTGGGAGTGACTGAGAAAGAGAGAGGGTGTGAAATTAGGAAATAGACATTGCAGACATAGCGGGAGATGCAAATAAAAACGGTGGGAAGCTGAAATTTTGGATCTACTTTTCACCCGCTAGAAATCATTTCGAAAATGGAATAAAAAATGGATTCAAAATTGAAACCAATATATTAATCAGTTTCTATTTAGAAGCTGCATTTAGCGTCGGTTTTCAAAATTTGAAACGACCACTTAATCGGTTTCAAAATTAAAAACGATAATAAGAGTTTCTGTTTTTGGTTTCAAAGTGCATTTTTTGAAACTAAATTATGTTCGGTTTTAAAATTCAGTTTCTAAACGCGAGTTTTTTTTGTAGTGAAAACTAATCAAAACATGAAATAAATTGAAATGTAATTCCACAAAAAATGAACACAATTGGAACATGATATTATGCTTTAAGCCCTTGGGTTTGAGATAGATAGATATTGGAGAAACAACTGCGACTAGCACGGGAGAATTGCCTGAGAGTCTGGATAGAGGCGCCGGAAAATGGACAAAAGTGCCGGAAAATAGCTAATCTATGAAGGAGTAGCATCGAGATGAGGGTAGCGCATCTAGTTCTGGCAAAACCGCGATAAACAAGACCGAACTATGGTCGCCGGGAAGAGGAAGGACGCCTAGGGATGGCAACGGGGCGGGGCGGGGATGGGTGAATATTCCCCCGCCCCCGTCCCCGCTGTCGGGGATCGTTTTCCCCCGGTCCCCCATCGGGGCCCCACTTTCCTGAATTTTAGTGACGAGATCACACAAAATGCAAGCCCAATTACAGTAAAAATTATGAGCCCAATATTAAAATAATCAAACAATAAACCCTAAACAAAAAAGAGAAATTAAACTAATAAATTAAGGATATATATATATGTATGTAATTTTAATTAATTTCAGGGCGGGAAAACGGGTTCAGGGACGGGTACATTTCTCCGACGGGGAGCAGCTCCAGGGACCGGGGGAATTTTCGCCCACCCCGCCCCTGTCCCCACTGCCGGGGGAGGAATTTTACCCCGGCCTCGGCCCCATCTCCGTCGGGTATGGGGAATTTTTCCCGCTGTGGGGCAGGGCCCTAACGGGGTCGGGGAAACCCCGCTCCGTTGCCATCCCTAAGGACGCCGGCGTGAAGGCCCTGAACTAGAGATCGAGGACCAGAGGAGATGGGGTAGATACACTATTTTTTCACTAATGTGCCTATTCTTATATTTTTTGTTCATTTTTTGCTAATCAAACCCATTTTTTAGAAAGTTCATTTCCCCTTTTACCAAACAACTAAAAATATGAGCGAAAAATTATTTTACATGAAAAATGATTTTCTATTTTCAAGCCTACCAAACACACTCTGAAAATTGTATCCTCTATGCTGAACACTGAATAGATATGTGAGTTGATTTCGCTGAGTACTAGCATTCCACAATATACATTTGCATATCACAGGGTAAACAATAGGCATGTAAATTATATGCTTAGTGTGAGTATCCCATAAATAGAAATCCTGTAACCTAAGCTAAACACTCATTACATGCAACACTAACAATCATCTTCACCAATAAGTCTTTCCTGCCCCATTGTAACATAACTCTCCCCCCACCCCGGCACCTTCCTCCAGAAAACCTCTGCCGCATACGTAGGAAGTCATCTCCCTAGTACAATCCCCTCCTGCAGCAGCATTTTGCCTTTTCATTATGCTCTACACTAACAATCACCTCCAAATGCACACATGTTTGTCAGCATTAATTCCACACACTAAATATACACAAACTTCACACCCTGACAAATTTGATTCTAGCTTTTCATATAGCACTAACCTGGGTTATAACGAACACATCTATTACATGCAACACTAACTCCACAATTACACAAACAACACACTACACGTTCACAATTATCAACGGTATTCAATACACATTTATGGGTTACTCACTGTAAATGAAGATATTTAACACCATCACTAACTAACTAAATTATACCTGTCCACATCAATTACAAGCATTTAACAAATACATCTATTACTACAGAGTAGAACCCATACGACATTTACAACCATAAATCATCTAATGGTTAACCCAGGTTATTCAATACGGATATCTAGGTTAACCACTACTATATTCTGGGTTATTCAATATGCATTTATGGGTAACCCATTGCAAAAGAAGATATTAATATCATCACTGACCAACTATACTTATCCACAATAATTACAAGCATTCTACAAAACACATATATTACTACAGAGCAAAACTAGCACATACTACATTTACAATCAGAACTCGCCCAATGGTTAGCCCGGATTATTCGATATAGATATCCGGATTAACTACAACTATATCTTGGGTTATTCAATACGCATTTACGGGGTTAGCCATCGCAAATGATGATATTAATACCATCACCGACTAACTATATAATACTTTTCCACAGCAATCACAAGCATTTTACAAACACTATTACATAGCAGAACGTGCACATTTACAACCACAACTCGTCCAATTGTTAACTTGGGTTATTTAATACACATATTCGGGTTAACCAGTACAAATGAGCACATGCATATTAAACAAGCAACCTCGAAGCATATACATCATAGGCTCAACAACACAATCACACTACCACTGCACTTACAAACATCAATTCAACCCAAGCCCTAACTAAGCACAACGAACCCCAAATCTCCAAAGTCAACACCCTAATCTTACACCAATACCACCTTTCTACAACAATAGTACAAACCCCTAAATCTCCACATTTCCCAATTCAGAAATGAAATCCACGCACACAAATTACATAACTATTTAACTCACTTACTTGTGTACAATGCAAATAAGAAGTAATCCATAGCTCAGCAACCACATCACATGCACAGTGCTCGCCCTCCACTTCCCTTAACAGCTTCCACAGCCTAATTTCATTCAATTACACAGTCCTTTTCCAACCCTCAATCCTCCCTGAATCCCCTCATTCCCTTTCGATCCTTCGCAAAAATGATATGTTTGGTAAACCAGTACAACCTAAATACTTCCTCATCTTAAGTGTACAATCTACCCTCACTCACCTCGTACCCTACCATTACCGATTTGTAAGAGCTTAGAAATGGCTCAGAGTTCTTCATTTTGGAAATCTTCTTTGACAAGTTAAGAGATCCCAACTACTTGTTCAGTTGAATATTTCCCCCCCAATTGCTAAGACTTCATTAAGGGCAATGCAGTAAGTATAGATAGACATTATATGACTCCCTCAAAAGTTTTTCCAAACAAAAATAACACCTTTAAGTAAGAAGAGTCATGAATTGATAAGTTATTTTAAACAACAACATTTGTTAAATTTTCTAAAAATAATAATAATAATAATAATAATAATAATAATAATACATGCACATGAGAATCTTCAACTAAAGATGACATAGCTTCTCAATTAAAGAGAAAACGGGAAGAATCCATTTGTGTCATAGTTAAAGTACTAAATTAGCCACTAGCTAAACTAGGATTACATGTGCCCTTTCAAGCTCAATAACAGTCGGTTTCCAGCACCCCCCCCCCCCCCCCCCCCCCCAACCCCAATTTTTTTTTTTTAAAAAAAACATTCTTAATGATAGTTAGTGAAACGTTTTGTGATTATTCGTTCTTCCTTCACTGAATTCCATCCAAATAGTAGCATACTGCGCTTAGAGAGAGGTCAAAGGTAAAAACATGTGCTGCTTAGGATTTTTGTAATATAATTATAAAAAATTATTATCATATATCCCTCAATTCTTACGTAAATCCTATTTACAACTCATCGTTTTTAAAATTATTATTTAACCTCTCTATCTTATAAATTGTTATTATGTGATCTTATTTTTTAAAAAAAAATTATATAATAATAATATTCTTTCTGTATATAATACAATAACAATTTTAATAATAGGTATTCAAAATTTTCATAAATAGCTGTCTCTAAAAGTTTTACGTTTACAAAAGCAATTATTAAAAATATAATAGGTATTCATTCTATCTACATCAATCATATTTTTTTAGAAGACAAATATGACTACAGATTAACGTCCAAAATTTGAATATTTTATTACGAACTCATTCCCTGCATATTATTATTTGTCTCCATTTCTTCAGATAATTCTAACAAATTATTTCATTGGGTGTACTATCATGTAAAAAATTGTTAATTAACTTTCAACTCTTACAAAAAAAATAAACAAAAAATGTAAACTATCATCAATCCAAGCACCTTATTTTTTAACTTGTATGATTGAATGCATACTTAAAAATAAATTATAAAAGAAGAATAAATAATTAGCTAACTCCCACAGTGCAAATATATCATGATCAAGCAAGTTGGATTAGAAAATTAAGGGGTCAGGATCAACTGATTAAGCACATGGACCAAGAAATAATTTTAAAAAAAAAAAAAGGAAAGAAAGAATGCACCCAACATGTTACGCAATGCACAGGATGTGCCCGTGACCTCACAACGTTACGTCATCGAAGTTTGACCAAAATTCGGCGTTTCCTTCGCAGATACTTGAAGTTGGCGGCAACCGCCACTTGAGAAAGCCCCCTTTTTTAAAAAAAAAAACAAAATGAAACTAAGTTGATATATAAAATGCAAAATGTCAAATGTCTTGCTAAAAATATTTAAATATTTCTTAATTGTCCTATCTTGTGATGAATGTTTGATAGATAATTTTTAAATTTTAATAAAACTTGTATTTTTTTAGAGCATTCCCACTATGAATTTCATATTTTGAAATTCCACCTTATCACATCAGTTAAAATTTTATTTTCTGTATCTTATATTCTTTTTTTTCTCTAACTTATGGAACTTCAATTTGAATTACCTAATATTTATCATGTATTCGTCTTGTAATATACAATCTTTTTTTTAAAAAAAATCACTTAAATATATTATTTAAGTAAAAAAAGGAAAAACGAAGAACAAAATAACAAAATAAGTGAAACTTGCCATAAAACGGCAAATAATTTAAGATCATATGACAAAATACATGAGAATAAACGTGTAATTGACACGCAGCTTTAATCGAGGGCCCCAGAGATAAAATGCATTCCACCATTGAATATGCTTTTATGTCAAGACAGTACTAAAAACATATAGATATTAAAAGGCGTGTTAAGGGTTACACTTTGTGAAAGATAAGACAATTTAATTAATTAGTTAAAAATTAAATGCATTTTGTATCAAGGTTCCAACCTTCCCTGGCTCTTTCCTGGAGTGCATGTTCCACCAGTCGAGTATTTGAAGTTTTCTACCAATATTGAATTCCTCCTAATCTACAAAGGCCCACTGTTGGGACCTCTCCCTCCCATTCCCCCACCCCCATCTGCCCTTGGGAAACAAGAGAGAGAGAGAGAGCGAAAATTAACAACCAATGGATGAGAAGGAAATGATAAGAGAGCAACTTGTGCAAGTGCTGGAGAGAGGGAAAGAGTCAGCAATCCAGATAAGGAGACTCATTGATCATCATCGTCGTCGTCGTCGTCAAGATGTTCGTGATGATCATGATGTTGATGATGGGTGTTTGAAGTTGAAGTTGAAAGGGCAGGTTGATGCTCATTCTTTGGAGGTCTTGACCTCATTTGTCACTGCCCTTTCTATGATTCACTACAACTTTCCCTCTTTTGATGATCATCATGATCATGATCATGATCATCAAGGTCCGATCAAAAGACCTAATCCAACTATCAAGTCTCGGGTGTTTGGGGATTGGGAGGCTCCCCACACTCCTAAGGATCCAAGAAGATCCTGCAAGAGGAGGTAATATTTTTCTTTCCTCACTAGTCCTTAATTGTGCTTTATATATAGTACTGATTAATGTGCTTGGCAATTTGCCAATATCATGGTATTGATTTTAAGTAAGACAAATTATAATGGGTCACAATTGTTAATAAGTTTTTGATAAAAGTTTCTATTTAGATCTAAAATGTTATTTCTGATTAGAAAGAGTTGAATGAATTTGGTCTAAATCTGTTATTTTAATTGCTGAACAGTACATCTCATTTTTCCTTATTGAAAGTATGACCATTAATTTGTATATGACATAATATGATAGTTCAATTTTAAACTTATTTGAATTGCAATTAAGTATAATAAAGTTATGAGTAATCACAAGGTAAAATCTAAATTCTAACATATTTGGAGTAGTATAATGACCAAACCCCTACATCCTAGCTCTAACATGATTTTGAATCCAAATTTTTAAATCTCATTCTCATTTATAAGATAAAATTGATAGATCTCAATTAGTCATAGAACGGCTAACTATCATTTTTTCAATTGGATGGGAAAACATGTCAGCAAAACTTTACTTAAATTCACTCCATAAACTTAATTAGAGTAATTGCTACTGTTTTGCAGGAAGACTGAACAACCAGTGGAGATAGAAACCTCAAATATGGATGATGGCTATGCTTGGAGAAAATATGGCCAAAAAGTTATCCAAAACACAAAGCATCCAAGGTATCTATCTATCTTCAAACTATCGTATTACGATTAAATGGTCATGATAATTGGCCAAAAACTATTGTTTGGATGTAGCTTTCCCGCATTGATTATGTGAATACCTTTTTCTTTCAATTCTCTTTGGAGTTAGATAGAGACAATAACTATATTTAAATTCTAAAAAAATTTAAATTGTCAACCTAATACCAGAATTATCTTAAATATCCTCTTCCTTAATATCATTAATATTTTTAATGTATTACATTATTTTGTATAGAACTATATTAGAGAATTCTTTCTCATATGATGATCTAGATCATGTTATATGTGTATTTTTAAAATTCATCTTTTTTTTTTTTCCTTACAGTTATGATTTTTGCTCCAAAGACCATTATGTATTTCTGGCATTAATTTGAACTTACATGCCCTAATTATATGCATACAACTTGGAAAATTAAAATGCAAGCTACAATAAGTCAATTCTCAAGCTGATAGGCAAAAATGTGATAAACTAATTACTTAGGCCTTTGTGATTAAAATCTTCTGGCAAGCAATATATCCCATATTCTATAAGCTACTATAATTTTTCAAAATTTTCATCTAATTAAGTCAAATAATGATACATGATTCAACTAATGATTGGAAAATTGTGATTACTTATGCAGGAATTATTACAGGTGCACACACAAAACTGATCAAGGATGTCAAGCAACCAAACAAGTCCAACAAATCTCTGAAAATCCTCTCAAATACAAGATCAATTACCATGGCCACCACAGATGCAAAAACCCCCTTAAAACCCCTCGTGTCTATAATCTTGATCTCATTGATGATCAAGATGACTCCTCAAAGTTGCTCAGCTTTGAGAAATTACCAAACAACCCCAAACACGGGCTTAATCCCATCCTTTTCCCATCATCATCATCATCATCATCATCATCATCATCATCAAAATCAACACCATCATCATCAAGTTCTCCTATGTGTAATGCTCTGGTGGAAAAGGAGTACAAGCCCCTCATGCATGAGATCCCATCAGAGCCGTCAGATCATCATCATGAGGCCTACATCCAGTGCCCATCATCATCATCATCCGATCTCACAACTACTACCTTTGCTTCTGATGATGTGATCTCATTGGCTGAGGTTTATTCCTCTGCGGTTAGTCCCTACAATGTGGAGGTAGACTATAGCTACATGATGGCGGCTGAGTACATTGATTTCAGTCAAGTGTTTCAAGACTATTCATGATCTTCAATGTGCTTAGCTTGATGATCAGGATGAGGGCTTTTTGGGCTTAGGATGTGTATATATCCTCCTAAATTTGAGGTCTATGCTGTACTTATTATCTATAGGTTAGAGGGGCTTTGATAAAAATAATGGTGGTTAAGAATAAAGATAATCCAGCTCGATCTCCTAGTTCTATTAGGCTTCTGGCTAGGTAGCAAATTACAGCACCAAGGAATATAATTTAACTGTTTCTCAAACAGTAGTCTTACACCAGAATTATTATACAAGTGCGCACGCAGATGTGAGATATGTTGATCAATTCTTAAACATAAAAGATATAAATCAGGAATTAAATCATGTGTACCTGATAATCCTGTAAACGTGGTTAGGGATGAGGCCATGATTCTCACGCAGATCGAGTTCCCGTTTAGGGTGTATTGTTATGATGGCTAAGGTGAGGATGAGACTCACGAGAATAGAGAGGCAGAGAGGAGGCGTAAGATTGGTATATTGATCTCTGCCTAATACCTCTATTTACATACACCCAAGGGGAAACCCTAATTAGGTCATAAGGGTAATTACGTCCATCAAAATAATTACCAAATAAATACGTAGGGTATTTATTAGCTCAATGATCAATTAATTAGATAAATGATAACTCAGGCCACATAAAAACGTGTCCAACATTCTCCCACTTGGCCGAGTAATCATTTATGATGAGTATTAGATAAGTCTGATCAGATTTTAATACTCATTTTAGTTCTAAACCGAAATTGTAGTAGAGAAATACAGTCATTGAATCGATATTCAATTCAAGACCCCCATTAATCATACTACAATACCAAATTTAAAACTTAAATAAGCTAAGGATCAAATTGACAATTAAACCCATAAGATTATTTTGTACATAAATATTGTCTATATGTCTTTAGGCATGCGTAGACACATTCAGAGACAAAACAAACAAAACAATGAGGAAATTTTATTATTAAATGCAAGCAAGTACAATATGCAACTAAATAAGGTCTTTAGATACCCCCATCTTCGAAACATGTTCTTCGAAAATCTTAGGAGGGAGACCTTTAGTCATCGGATCCGCAAGCATATTCTTAGTACTTATATGCTCAATACAAAGTTTATTTTCCTCAACTAGCTCACGTACGAACAAGTACTTTGTATCAAGATATAAAGCAGCGCCAGTCGAACTGTTACTGTTCGAGAAACTAACGGCGGCTGGGTTATCACAATAAAGCTTCAATGGTCGAGAGATGGAATTAACTACTTTGAGTCCAGTGATAAGGTTTCTGAGCAACATTCCATGACAGGTTGCGTTGTACAGCGCAATGTATTCTGCCATCATCGTAGAAGTTGCAGTCAACTCTTGCTTATGACTCTTCCACGAGATAGGTCCGCCAGCTAACATAAAGATATACCCTGAAGTGGATTTCTTGTCATCTTTGCACTTAGCAAAGTCAGAATCAGAATAACCAACCACTTCTAAATTATCACTCCTTCTGTAAGTCAGTTTATAGTCTTTTGTCCCTTGTAGATATCGAAGAACTTTCTTAGCTACTTTCCAGTGATCAAGACCAGGATTGGTCTGATAACGACCTAACATTCCAGCAATGTAAGCGATATCTGGATGAGTACAGACTTGTGCATACATAAGGCTTCCTACTACTGACGCATAAGGTATCATTCTCATCTGTTCTTTTTCAACCTCTGTTTTCGGACATTGAAATAAACCGAAAACATCTCCCTTAACTACTGGAGCCACAGAAGGAGAGCAATGTTGCATGTTATAACGTGTAAGGACACGCTCAATGTAAGCCTTTTGAGATAATCCCAAAATGCCATTGACTCTATCTCGGTGTATTTCGATGCCAATAACATAAGAAGCCTCCCCGAGATCTTTCATGTCAAAATTACGCGAGAGTAAGCGCTTGGACTCATGCAACATGTCTAAACTATTACTTGCCAATAGAATGTCATCTACGTAAAGGACAAGTATAGTAAAGTTGCTCCCCCTCATCTTGAGGTAGGCGCATTGATCCACTTGATTCTTTATGAAACCTTCTGACTTCAAGACTTGATGCAACTTTAGGTACCATTGACGTGATGCCTGCTTCAACCCGTATATGGATTTTTTTTTAGCTTACAGACTAAGTGCTCTCGACCTTCAGATTTGAATCCTTCGGGTTGTTTCATGAACACTTCTTCATCCAAATCGCCATTAAGGAAAGCGGTTTTGACATCCATCTGATGTAGCTCTAAATCAAAATGAGCTACAAGGGCCATAACAATTCTTAAGGAATCCTTTCGAGAGACAGGAGAAAAGGTCTCTTGATAGTCAATTCCCTCTTTCTGAGTGTAGCCCTTTGCAACCAATCTCGCTTTGTAGCGTTCAATGTTTCCATTCGGGTCCAGTTTTGTTTTGAAGACCCATTTACATCCTACGGGTTTGACACCGTTGGGTAATTCAACCAAATCCCAAACATCATTTTTCTTCATGGAGTCAAGCTCTTCAATCATGGCTTTACTCCATTCGGAAGACTGATCACTGTTGATGGCTTCATTATAAGAGGTAGGATCAGTAAACTTTCCAGCATCCATTTCTGCTTCAGTCAGGTAGGTAACATAATCATCAAAGTTAGTTTAGACCTAGATGACCTCCTGAGCAAATTTTCAGGTTGAGCATTGGCGGCATTGTCTTGATGGTTATCATTTGAGGTGTCTTCATTTCCAGGTACATTAGGAGTAGGAGGTGGTGCAGTGTCCTGCGGATTGGCATTGAGTACAAAAGGAGTAATTGGAGGTAAAGTAATCGACAAGTCTATCCCCCCCCGCGTCTTGTACTTCTAGCAATTCATCATAAGGGTTTTCACTACTCCCACTGACCTTAAAATCTTCAAGGAAATGAGCATCTTTGGTTTCTACAATGCGAGTGACATGGGAAGGACAATAAAATCTGTAACCTTTTGAGTGAGAAGGATAACCAATGAAGTAGCAAGTTACAGTTTTCATGTCGAGTTTCTTCAAGAAGGGATTATAAAGTTTAGCTTCGGCAAGACAACCCCATACTTTCATATATCTTAGACTCGGTTTCCTTCCTGTCCAGAGTTCATAAGGAGTTTTAGGGACAGCTTTAGAAGGAACCCTATTGAGTATATGAACAGCTGTTTTTAAGGCCTCGGTCCAGAGAAATAGAGGTAAACCTGAGTTGGCTAACATACTGCGTACCATGTCCATTAGGGTCTTATTTCTTCTCTCAGCAACATCGTTCTGTTGAGGAGTACCAGGCATGGTATATTGGTTTACAATCCCCTGGGCCTTGCAAAACTCATAAAATGGACCAGGAGCTTGACCCACATCAGTATATCTACCATAATATTCACCTCCTCTATCTGATCTTACAACTTCTATCTGATGGTCAAGTTGTTTTTCAACTTCAGTTTTATAATCTTTAAAAGTTGTAAGTGATTCAGATTTTTCCTTAATGAGATACAAGTACATATAACGAGAATAATCATCAATATAAGTTATAAATGAGTTATGTCCAGTTATTCCAGTGATAGAGTAAGGACCACTAATGTCAGTGTGAATGAGCTCTAATAAATTAGAACTCCTTGTGGCACCTTTCTTATTCACTGATGTCATTTTACCTTTGAGGCATTTGACACATGTTCCAAATCATTGAAATCGAGAGATGGTAACACTTCATTCTTCACGAGTCTAGATAGGCGTTCTCGTGAAATGTGGCCTAAGCGTTGATGCCACAACATGGATGAAGTTTCTAAGTCTCGTTTTCGTTTTCTCTTTGTTAGTGTCTGATTGATATTATATGACAACAAAGATTTGGAAAAATCATCATCTAGTTCTAATTTATAGAGACCACCATCCAGAAAACCATGACCAAACACTTGAGAATTGAAACTAATAGTAAGTCTGCCATGACCATGAGAAACATCAAAACCGTCTATGTCTAACTTTGGTCCTGATACTAAATTCCGAGTAATCTCAGGAATATATAAGGTATCATAAAGTTTAATACACAAACCAGTTTTCATTATTAATTCTAAGGTTCCCATGGCTTCGACAGCTAATTCTGTTCCATTCCCCAGCTTAAGTGTTCTTCGGTTTCTTTCCAGCTTCTGGATTGTAAGGAATCCCTGAAGTGAGTTGGTTACATGAACCATAGAACCAGAGTCAAACCACCATGTATTAGTTGGAACATTTAAATTAAAGGACTCAAGTATCATGTAAAGATGATTACCTTTCTTCGTCAGCCACTCTTTAAAGTCTTGGCAGTCTTTCCGTCTATGTCCTTCTTTGCGGCAGAACTTGCAGTAAGACTTCCCTTTGGAGTTCTTAGAGCTGGAAGAAGCACCTGCATCACGTTTCTGGACTTTAGAAACTTCCTTCTTATCGACATTTCTCTTCCTCTTCTTTGGATTAGTGGTCATGAGGTAAGCCACATCAGGTTTGTCCAGCTTCAGACGCTCTTCTTCTTGTACGCACATAGCAATCAACTCATTCATCGACCACTTGACCTTCTGGGTGTTGTAGTTGACCTTGAAAGCTTCAAAAGATGCAGGAAGAGAAGTCATTATGAAGTGCACCAGAAAACCTTCACTGATCTCCATGTCTAATCCCTTGAGCTTGCGGGCCATGTCGTTCATCATCATGATGTGCTCACGAATGCCGCTATTCCCGTCATATTTTGTAGTCACCATCTTCAAAATAAGAGTACTAGCATGTGCCTTAGAAGTTGCTTTGAATTGTTCCTCCACGGAAGCCAGATATGTTTTAGCATTAGATGAATCTGGAATAGCTCCCCTGATGATTATGCTGATGGAATTTTTAATAAGCATAAGAGCCATTCTGTCGCACCTCTCCCATCTCTCATGTACTATTTTATCTTCAGCAGTACTTTTATCAGTGAGGGCAGGAGGGGCAGGCTCTCTCAGTGCATAATCAAAATCCAACATGCCAAGAGTTAGCATCAGTGAATCTTTCCATGAAGAAAAATTAGCACCGTTCAAGGTCTCAATTCCCATATTTGGGGCTGATAATGGATTCAGATGAGAGAAATAAGACACAAAATTAAAGAAGAAGTTAAGAGGTAATGAACTAAGGCTGGCGAAGTTAAGGACCATTATATAGTAATGAAGCTGTGATAATAGTCTATTATAACACCAAAATAATAGACTAAATTTAATTCTACTCAAACAAATGGCTTTCACTTTGGTTATGACCACTTATTTAAGTATTATGAATAATAAAATAATGATGTGCAATTTGAATGTAACACATCACCTTTGGGCAGAAGTGAAACATTTAAATTTTAATGCACATATATATTTAGTTCGCAGTACACAATTATAACACATCATCTTTGGACAGAAGTGAAATATTATGTATTTAAGGCGAGTGTCATGCAAATATCTATTTAAGGATATGCACTAAATGACAATGCTTAATAAGGCTTGAAATAAATTTCACAAATGTTACACATCACCTTTGGGCAGAAGTGTACTCTAAGGTATTGTTCAAGTCAAGCAAAATAAATCAATTTAACTAATCATAAAATGAATTTTATTTAAGATTAGTCAAATGACTTATAAATTTAATGTTAATAATTAATTAACCGCAAAAGTTAAAGCGATTCGGGCGGGGCTACAAAAAAAATTTGGGGACCCATTGAAATTGATTTAATTAAAAGGCGTATAAGGCAAGAGATTTTCAAGTAAAAAGATTTAACCTTTTCCCGTTTAGGGTGTATCGTTATGATGGCTAAGGTGAGGATGAGACTCACGAGAATAGAGAGGCAGAGAGGAGGCGTAAGATTGGTATATTGATCTCTGCCTAATACCTCTATTTACATACACCCAAGGGGAAACCCTAATTAGGTCATAAGGGTAATTACGTCCATCAAAATAATTACCAAATAAATACGTAGGGTATTTATTAGGTCAATGATCAATTAATTAGATAAATGATAACTCAGGCCACATAAAAACGTGTCCAACAAGATATGCATAGCATCATAGTAAATTTGTACATCTTACAAGGGATATTTTAATTACGGTTGTTGCTTTATCCTCCTACTCCATTTCTCGTCAAAAGAAAAAAGAAAAACATACTTTTGTTTTTCGGACAAGCTAAAATTAGAGGAGTTGTCATTGGCATTTTATCAATGATAAATCTCTTTTAGATATTTATATTTCTAGTATTTTTTTCTTCCAATAAGTTAATTTTCTGTTTTTGTTTGGGGAAATTGTTTTCCTTTATTTCAGTTGATGATATTGTCTCTTCCTTTCATAGTTTGAGCTTAATTAATCAATCTAATTTTATAATAATGTTTTACTTTTAACCATCATAACTTATAATTTAATTACAATGTTCAAGAACCATCTCAACCAAAAGTTTAAACTAATGATTAAAGGTTAAGGAATTGATTTTATACTCTAACACGCCCCTTCACACAAATATCCTTTGAGCTTAACGTGTGGATGTTGCAAAGCTCCCTTCACACCTTTCCATAATAACCATGGGGACGACTGGGATTCGAACTCGAGACCTCCCACTCAAAAAGACTCTTATATCATTAAGTACTTTTTCAACTAAAAATTTAAACTGATGATTGAAGGTCCAGATATTAATTTTATACTTTAACACATAAAATATTACTATTTACTAAGACAATATTTTTGGGGGGGGGGGGGTTTCACCTCAAAGTTGGACCCAAGAATATACATTCGTAACAACCTTTCAGCAAGCCATTGACATTTGACCATTTTGGGCCAGAAGTTCACATCAACACATTTACTTTGTCTTATTTGTTTGTCTGTTTGTCATTTGTAATTTTCCCAGAATAAGTGGATTGGCTCCCAATTCCACCAACCCATAATCCTCCCTGCCTTCCTCGTACTTGCAGTAAAGTTGTATATACTATATATATGTCGTTAGTAGGCAAGCAGCTAATGCGATTATGACCTAATAATTAAATGTAATCTTTAATATATCATGTCTAGTTTTGATTTCTTCCCTCCTCCTTAGATTATATTGTTTTTCTTGATCGATAAAAATATTATATTATTTTCGTGATTCATTTGAATACCGAAAAAAATAGAAAAATAATCGTTCATTCTACAGTTTTTATTTTACTTTGTAGTTGTTTCTCTTATATGGTTATGTTTGTTTAGATTCTATGCCTTGTTTTGTTTTATCGGTAATTTTGTCTTAGCACTCTTGGTAACCCAACTATATTTAAATTTGCCGGTACTATTATGTGAAAGTTTTATGTTTGTCTTTGTGTTGTTAGAAATTTGGATAGGTTCTGTTAAGATGTTAATATGGATTTCCAATAACTTCAGATAAGCCAACTACATTCTTTGTTCATGTTGGTACGGCATCTCCTCCACAAATCTATACTATATGTATGAACATATTTACCTTCTAAAGAATCAGAGATGTGATACGTGCGGAGATCTCTTTCCCGTAGTTGTCCTTAAAAAAATAACAATTTACGTAGAAATAAGAGCATTGAGTGTGTTTTAAGTTAGATTTTTGAAGCTAAGATTGCATTTAAGAAATTTGGGATTGTACTTCTTGCAAGTCGAGTGGCTGCGGTTGCTATTCGAGTTGTTTGCTGTTGTTCTGGCTGTCGTTGTTGCTATTTTACGCGTTGAAGATGCTTTTTTAGTCCCTTTTTATTTACCATTCGAGAGAGTCATGAAATTGAATAACATTTGTAAGGAAATATGCGGTAGGATTAGTAGGGACATGTACTATGAAACTATTGGTGTAGGCATCCACGCTTGTTATTGTCAAATTATTGAGGCTGGATAGAATTAGGCATAAATTATGGATGTTTATCTTTCAATAGAGTTATTTTAATTAATATAAACTAACTAATTCATAATGATAGCGTTTTGTTTTCTATTACGAGTAATTTTTTTTTAGAAGGTAACCTAAGTCACTTTATTGAACCTCTATATTGAGGAATACAATAGCACTGATGATCTGATGCAGGGAGAAACTTTAGATCCATAGGCCTGTTGTAGTCCAGCATTGAATCTCAAATAAGAGGAAACCACTCCCCTTACGAATTGTCCGATTTGAATGTTCAAATTCGTCCAACCCGAAAAAATTAGGTATAATCATGAATTTTTCGTCCTAATTTTAAATGCGGACACAACATTTTCACATTTCTATTGTCGATACCCAATTGTGTCTCGAATGTAGACATGTCTGAATTGTCATACCCGTAAAAAAAGGGGATATTAAATATCATTTTCTTGGCTAAATTTTGATATTGTTCAATTTGTATAACAAGAATTCTACACAAACCCGAATTTTTGCCCACTGCAACTGTAAGCATATATTTCATGATATATGCATAGTTTGCTGTCAAGTCTTTGTGGCCATTGAAGTTTTGGACCATGAAAAATGATCATGTAGCCCAAAACGTGCTTGTCGCCCAAGCAAGATAGAGTGGGTCCACATTCGCTAATAAATGCGGCGATTTTGTTCTTCCATTGGCCCAAATCTTAGGCGACGGCTTATCGCGTCATGCATGCTTTTGGGGACGATATTGTCGTGACCCAAGTTCTTTTTCTTTTGGTCCCCATAAGCTATAAGGGATAGTATAATATAACTATAGACACAATATAATAAGAAAAGAGAGGAATCAAACCGAATATCTAATTTACTGAGGATATTAATCTTATTCACTAAATTAAACCTCATGGGCGGCTCAAGTCCTTTTTCTTGCAGTAAGTCACCTAAATCGTTGCTTGATTAAGATAAGGCACAGCACAAATGTGCAAGTATGCCACAATTTAAGATAGAAACCTAACATTTGGTCCAATATATATAATTAAGATGACAATTTTAATAAGTACACCAAGAGATCATTGGTAGTAGGGATGGGCAACGGACCGGGTACCCATTGGGTTAAGCGGTCGGTCGGTTTAAAATAGGGCTAATAATGGGCCGGGTTAATAATGGACTGGACCAATAGTGGGCTAGCCCATTAAGACATATTAACGGGCCGGATTGGGCTAGCCCATTAACGGCCCGTTTAGTGACCCATTAATTTTTTCAACCTACTTGACACACTAATTTACATGTTTCAATTGGTTAAACTTATTACCAATATTTTGTACATAACAATAATTATTATATATCGTTTTTTGGCGCAAGTTTGTTCAGTTTTTAAACGGGTCCAAAGCGGGCAGTCCATGGGCGCCTTGACCCAACCTATTTATTAGCTTAGTTGTGTATTTTCTAACTTTGAATTTGCACTGGTTTAGTTTGATTGAAAAATTACAGAGATTTTAGTTGGAAAACTAACTCACCAAAAATACTCCTTAGTGATAATGGGCGGGCTATGGGCGGGCCAGGTTCATGTGGCCCATAACCCAACCCGACCCATTAACAAATGTGCTGAGCCCAACCCGACCCAATTAGTTAATGGGCTGGTCCAATCCGACCCGATCCGTTCCGTTGCCCACCCCTAATTGGTAGTCAGTCAAGTTTTTCGCACTAAAACTTAAGAAGATTTATGAATAAACTGTCACATCTATCTTGATGCGCATCCGTAATACACTTATCTTTGCACATTCTTGTTGTAATAGTGAGTGGGACTTTTTTTTTTTGGATTCTATACAAAGCTATCCAAAAAGTGTATTAGTGGATTAAGGAAACAACATAAATGTATCTCCAAGCCCAAATAACTATTAATTGCCACTGCAAATTCATACCCCGCCCCCTCCCCCAAAAAACACTAAGGGTTCTTTGATAATTCGAAGGCGGCTATAGAAAAAGGCAACATAAGTTGATTCAAGTGGTTTGACACTTGTTCTCCTTAAGTAAGGTCTCGAATTCGAGTCTTGTAAGAGGAAGAAATCTGTGATGGGAGAGTTCTACCCCTAATTAGGTCAACGATAGTTCGATTACAGTGGAATAAATAATCCCAGACCAAAAATAAAAAAATATAAAAAGGAGAGATAGAGAGAGTGAGCACACCAGTGGAGTTAGTCAGTTAGAGCCCCTTGGCCATGTTTTCCTTACTTTCCAAGAGAAGCTAGGAACTTTGAAGATAACATCGGGTGAAACTAATACACATCCTTCAGAGAAAATAAGATTTAGCACCATAAGTAGAAGTAAACTAGACCTTTTTGAGCTAATTCAACAACAACAACAATAATACCTCTCAGTGTGGGTCCCGCTTTTACGGGATCTGGGGAGATTCAGATATAGGCAGCCTTACCTCTACCTTTCTGAGCTAATTATGCTGGAAAAATCCTCCTAATATCAAACACTACTTTGTACATCATTTTTCATTTTTATTAATGCAACAGTTTCAACAGTGTACAACTTGCAAAAGATTCGAACCATTCGGAAATAGGAATTGGATTTCGATCAAACACTTAAAGGACGAAATTCATAACCATTGCAACGTCTCTTAATTATTCATCAGTCTATATGACGGTCCAGTGTTATACATATTGTTCTTAATTGGACCCAATAACTGCACGTTTCAAGCTTTGAGCTGGTCCCTTGGTAGCATAATCAAGTTGATACAAGGCCCAAACCAAGGCTAAAGAGGAAAGGGCCACAGGCAACGGGCCAACCAACCAAAACAACAAGGGGAAGCTAATGCAAAGCATTCTACTGCCCACAACCCCCATCATGAACCCTCTTTCCAACACTGTTTTGGTATGGCTACGACATATGAACTCCCCTGAGGCATTGATCAAGAAGTTGGCATCCACCAAGTACCCAATTGCTATGGAGCTTGACAAGAAGCTTATCAATAGGAAAACCGACGCCGCTCCGTATTTGAGCACGATGATCCGACCCGTTTGGGACCCGAACACGGGGGCCTCCTCCATGAGGTTCGTCACCTTGTAGGCGTTGTTGGCTAAGGCTGCTAAGGACATGGTCATGAGGATTGTTATGGTGGCTGTTAGTATGGCTTCCATTAGAGAGTTCCTTAGGCTTTGAACTGCTAGCATCTCCTTCTTGTCATCACCCTGTTACAATTAAACGGATGGCTTATAAGGTATTCTTAAAACTTGTATAGGATTTTTTTTATGGTAATATTATGCAAGACCACCTATATAAGTAAATATGGTTTTGTACGCATCAGGTTCATTTATACCTCTACCTTGGATGGATGTTCTCATTCCAAGATCTATTGGAATAGAAATTGTTAGTCCTCTATGGAAAAACCAGTATAAAGAGGGGTAATACATATCTCAACATCTTATCTTATGAATTTTAATACCTCGCGATTGAAAGCTAATACATATACCATTCAGATCACTATAAATATTCTCTCTTCAATCTTCGTATTTGTCCCAATCGAATTCATATGATAGGTTAGAAGCATCATTAATCAAGTAGGAAAACTTTGCTAAGCTTCTTTTCCTCTTGAAAACACTTCTATTGGTTACGGGTAATCCCAAAATACATATATATATACACACACACACACATATATATATATATGAAAGTGAGTCCGAACGCTGCGGTTGTGACACGTGTCATTTGAAGTATTTATTAAGATTCTATTTAAAAGTAAAAATTTAAACAATATGTGATTTAAAATTATCATAATAAATAGTATCTTAATTTTCAATTATTTCAATGAAGAAAAAAAAGAAAATAAATTACAAATATGTTAATATTATTATTTCTAAAAATTTAAATCATAAGATTAATTATAATATTTCTAAAAATATTGTAGCTAAAATTTTAAAACAAATCGTGCACAGCACGGGTTTAAAAGCTAGTGATAGGTAATTCAGAGCAGGACATAGGTGCTTCTATGCACCCTCAACCAATCGTACAACAAATTCTAAGCTTTAAGCGTGCCATAAATTATAGAATAGAGACAAATATAGCAGAGAAAACAATAACATAGCATATCAACCATAAACATATGCATAGATGTTAACAAAAGAATAAATCACAAGGTAAATCTATAGAATTAGTGAGACTTGTTATTAAGTAGTAGAAGCATGTTTAAGCTTTGAAGAAGTGATTTTACCTCTTTGATGCCATGAAGCCATTCCCTCCTCTTGAGAGTGTTGGTTCCAATGGTGGTAATAGAGGGATTGTTCTTGAAATTGTGCCATAGAAAGGCATGGTACCCTACGGTGATGAAGAGACTCAAGGGAACCAAGATGGTGTCCAAATAGTTCACCACTCCCATCTTAGCTGTTTTTTAGCCTCAAATTTCAATGTAATTTGTTTGAAACTTGTAACTAATAGCTCTCCAAAGGGTTGAATTTAGGCAAGGTTGGCAATCCTTACACTTGTTCATGTATATATCATATAATGAATAATTAGGTAAGTGGAGTCTTAGTCAGGATAAGAAGTTTGAAGCTTTTCCTTTGATGGAAACCACATAGGGCTCATGTTAATGGGCAAATATGACAATGTAGACCCCACATTTTAAAGTTAAAATTGGAGCACCATTATTTGTCTAGCATATATTTCTTTACAATTAACGTTTACTTTCTTTGGGCTTCTGCAAGTTTAACAATTTGTTTTAAAGTGATTTGGTCTTGTTTGGTAGAGCTCTTAGACATTAAGAAAGACACACAGGTTAGGTTACTTTGAGAGCCATTATGGTATATGGAAATATGGGTGTATATCGCTTTCATGAATTTTAGCACTTTCAGTTTGGTTTTTTTGCTCTTGCTTTTGCAAAAGAAATTATGTTGCCTAGAGAAATCCTGGATCCGCTTGGTGAGCTCTATTTCGAGTAGCAATTTCATAAGAAAAATGAGCGCTTAGTGATGCAATGAATTTCTGTTATTGAATGAAAAGTTTGGTCGCCTTTTTACTTCGACTTATTTTTGTTTTACCAAGCTTATATACATGGTACTACGGGTGTTAATTAGTAAGATTTGACATGGCAATTGATCTATCTACAAAATTATTCATAGCCATTAGTTAATTGTTAATGAAGAGTATACTTAGGTTAGAGCATTTCCACGTGATGCAGTGCATGCTGTGGTGGGCCTGGCGTTCCACACGACGTTGTTCTAGCGGGTGGAATGTCACACCGGCGTGTGAGTAGGATGTACAAAGTAGTTTGGTTAGCGTTCTGCTTTTTTGTCTTTTCTAGGTGCAAAACGCATCATTTATGAGATCTCAAAAAGAGATGCGCTGTGTATCATTCCAAGAAAAAAGAAAAAATCTGCTAGACTTAACCATTGCATGTAGCCGAATTAAGGGCCAAGAAAAGAGTCATTGGGCCACCTAATAGCATTATTGCATCTTCTGTTTTTTTTTTTTGGTTGTAAAATTTCTCTATAATATAATGCATCATATATTTATTTTTCCACATTGTAATTAATTAGGCCAACAAAAAATAAAATAAGGTTTTTTCCCTTCCCCTTTTGATGTAAAGACCAACCCAAAAGATCATGTGTGCAGATCGAAGTCGTTCGTTTCAATCTCATAAACTTATTTAGCTCAATAATTTAACTTACAAATAGAAATATTTTTAACAAAAATAGTTTTTTTGATGTAACCTTGTTATCCCGACAGCCAATACGAATTATTCAAAAATTATTTAGGTATTATCAAATCAAATTATTTTGGGGACATATATAAATCACAAAATTAATATATGTAGTTATTTTTATATGCAAGGAGCAGGGGAATCAAATATATATGACCTAATCTTTAGGTGCAGCAAACGACATTTTTAAATTTTCATGTGAAATTCATTTTTAATTAATCTTGTAAACGTGAGCATTTTTCTATTAAAAAAAGGAAACACAAGTTCAAGAAAGGTGGAAAAATTGTTAAAAAAAAGAGAGGATTAAAAAATAGACAACAAAGGCTGAAGTGAGAGTGTGATGAGCTCAATTGATAGGAATAAAATTCTCAATTTGTTTTAAGTAAGTCTATGAAATAATACTATAGAAAACAGAAAGAAAATAAAAAGAATGATTCATATATCTTTATGATAATTTAATTACTTTAATATTTTCTTGACTAAAGTATGATGAAATTATGAATTTAGCAATTAAATTAGAAAAATTGAAAAGTACATTATAAATTGAAGGAAGTAGTTACCTTAATTCTGTATTTTGAATACGAATCTCTAAAATATAATAATGATATTTAACTCATTTTGTATTATATTTTGTCACTATAATATAATTGTGTAAAGTAGACTATGTAATTTTTTGGATAAATTATTTAATATATTCATACAAGAACACGCTTGTGTGACTTTTTTAAAAATCTTGTCATATTATATTTTAGGAAAGTTACATCATCAATGAACATAAAAACTAAAATTAATAAAATAATTTCATTAAATCAAGAAATTTTTACCGAACTTTTAATATTAAGGGGTTTTTTATTTTCTGCTCATTGGTTTTTGGTTTGCAATCGTTTTCTCTATAAACCTTTTTTAAAAAAAAACTACTTTGTGGATTTTAAGAAATCAACGTCTTTATAGATAGAAATACCGGTAGGAGTAAGATTGCCTACAACTGAATCTTCACAGATCCTGCAAAAGCGGGGTCCTACACTGAAAGTTGTTGTTGCGGTGGATTGGAATTGGAAGATGTTTTCTATCCAGCAAGTGGCACGTGTCCCAATGGGATGATAACAACGTCGTCGTATGAGGATGGAAAACCCGAATGATTTAAAATCATTGTACGACCTGCGACTTCATTGTCGTCTTCCATGGTCGGTACATGTCACTCTCCCTGTGAAGCCTGCAACTTTTTTACTTTCCCACAGAGAGAGACACAGAGAGAGAGAGAGAGAGAAAGAGAGGGGGTAAAATTCGAAATGACGGGGGAGGACACACATTTTCCGGCGAAATTACAGCTAGGGTTTTTCCTAGGGTTTCTGCTCATCGTATTCAATTCAATTGTGCAAGTTGAGAGCTCGATTCACGAGTACAGAAACGAAGGTTTCATTCCTCAGTCCGACGCCTTCTTCTTTCATGGCGGCAGTGAAGGTCTCTTCGCTTCTAAAGTCGTCGATCAAGCTTCTTCACCTGAAAACAAGGGTTACAAAGGCAGGTCCTTTATCAGGTACTGTTTTCCATGAAATTTGCACCTCTGATCATCATAATCATCGTCATTGTGCTTTATCGTTATCATCAATTTAGCAATCGATTAATTGATGCTGTAATGGTCTTAATCACTCTCTTAATCTTCAAATTGGGAATTCTTTTGGAGTGCATTGATTAAGTTACTAAGTGGCGATTGATTTTCGTTTAAATAAGTTCATTTGGGTTTGCCTTGTATCTGCTGTGAACAAACCTGTGTGGGATTGCAGTTGGAGACCGTGTTACATTTTGTGTTTGAGTAGAATGTAGATGACTAGTTTTTCTTAGATAATCCGATATTAGCAGGCAGCGCAGGCGCCCTGCATTTTATTTTTAATAAGAGTGCCTCTGGTGTGCCTAGGCCTGTTGGGACCCAAGTTCTAATTCATTGCCTCAATTTCCCGAGGATCATTGGTTTTGTGCACCTTCTGCTCCTTAGGTCGAGGTGCAAAGCATGCGCCTCATCTGCTTCCTTAGTATCTTAGCAAGAGTAGGAAAGATGTTTCATATGCATGAATCAGCTTGGGGTGAAGCTGAGTATTAGGTACTGCGTGCAAAAGCTTCCCCTTCGAGGGACTACATAAAATACTGGATAAGAAGCGCATTATTTGAGGTAGTTTCCTCACATGCGAATAAAAGTGGGTCAAATGTTCATGCGGTATTTCTTATGCTATTGAACTTTTCATAGTCTACCATATAGCCTTTGGGGGAAGGAATCATTTCATAATGGCATAGATATGCCAAAATAGGGGACTTTAGCCGCTTGATGTTCGTGAATCCTTGGGCTATATGATCCTTGATATCTTGCTGAGACATTCCCTGCCTGTATTGCAACTATGAGCTTCATTTTTTTACTTCGCAAGCTTGTCACTTCAAGCCCGACACACAAAGCTATGCTTTACAACTATCTTCATTTTCTCTTCAAGGCTCGATGTGCTAGTAACTAAGAGCAAACATGTTTCCGAATTGATCTTCTTTAGGGCTTGTGCTTGTAGGATGATAACTGAAAACTTTGAATAGAGTTTCAAGTTATCGAAAGCTGGAGTATAACCTCCTTATTTTCATCATGTTGGTCCTTGGTGCTTGGTTTGTAATCAAAGGCAGGCAATTGAGGATTGTGAGGCCATCTCAGTATATAGTAATGATTTGACCCTGTATCTTGTAGTCAGGCCACTATAGACTTGTGATTCTACCCTTTAGAGTTCGGACAGATGAGCAAAGCATTTGCCCCTGTCATTTCTTAGGAACTTGAGGTGGGGTGGCCTCCTAAGCTGTAACTGCCTGGGCGCCGTTGTTAGAGCTTTGAACTCAAAGCTTAGATAAATCTAACCTTCATGTTTTAGGTGCCGTTTCATTCTTTGGGTAAAGGTCATCTTCTAAGATGAGATCAAGACAATGTGCGCACATGGAGTCCAATATAAGTGTGACCTCTTAGCCATTAGCAATTTCCCTATATGGATTTGTTTTAGCAAAAATGAAGTTAGAAACATAAAATGGAACAAAGACCTAATTTAATTCATTCAAAAAGAAGAGAAAGATTCTTATTTCTTACCCACCTTGTCATAATTAGATACATTATCGGTCATCACTTCAATCACATTCTTTTCTCCAACTTTCTCCACCAAATCATCTAGAATCTTGAATAGAAGATTTGCATCCTTTACCACATCAGAAACATCTATCGATCTAGTGAAGACTGAACCCTTAGGAGAGTTTACAAGAGAGTTGACAATGTCTTTTTGAATCGTGGAATCACGATATTTATTACAGAAGATTGAACAACCCTTTTGAGCCTATTCTTTCTTGTGCTCTACCATTGCTTGATATCCTTCCCTTCTTTCATGAGTGGCGGAAGTGAGGAACCCTTGCCTCATACACGAAGTGTGGTTTTAAACTTGGGCCAAATTAACCAATAGACTCACACATGACATGAAAACTATCAAGCTTGAGTAAAGGAAAAGGAATACCACCATCATAAAATAATCTAGGAATATCCTTGCATACTTTGTCTCTTAGCTTTTTCCTACACATTTCATTTAGAGTCTTTTGCCTTCCTTGACCCCTTCCTTCCTTCCTTTCGTGCCTTCACAACATTCGCTGGTTTAGGAGTAAAGAACATGTCCAATGGATTTTTTTGTCTCTTGTCTCTTTCAAGGCATGCTATTACTACCTTTTGAGCCACTACTTGTGAATTTTCCACCCCTAGGTATCTCAACACACTCATCATCATCATCATCGTCTTCATCAAAATAGCTTTGTGGCAAGCGTCTAGGCATATCATAAGCTTCTTTAGTTGCCTTTTTTAGATCTATGTGATTTGGGATTTCTTTTCTAATATGTTCTGGGACCTTTCGACAAGCTAGTGTCTTTCGATGTCCCCCAACTAGATGTGTTTGAGTTGGAAAAAAAAAAAACCCCCCCGGTGATTCTCACTCCACAAAAGTTACAAAAGAAATTATTCCTATTTGTTGGATCTTGCTTCCCATAGTTCCTTCCCGGCTCTAAAGATCTAGAGGAACCCGAACCTGTAGCGTTCCCGGAGGATTCAACCCAAAGTTGCAAACTAACATTCAATAGCAATCAGCAAATAAATAATCAGATAAGCCTGAATCACACCAGCAGCTACATTATAAATTTATAATTGGCTAATTGCATTATAAAAAAGAGAGACACACAGTCCCACACTCACACCCAGAGAGGCAGAGGCATGAAATAGCAAAACTAAATAACCAAAAATAAATCACTAAGAAGACACTAGACAGTACAAAGACACACACAAGGACACCGAAAAAGGGGCGAAAAAGAGGCACTGTAGCACTGTAGCACCGTCTGCGCACGAAACAGAGAGGTCTAAACACAGACATTAGAAGGGAGAAAGAGAAGCAGCGAGTACTGAAACAGAGACAGACCTTGCGGATGAAGAAGAAGAAGACTAGCAGAAAAGAAAAACACACCAAAAAAAGGGTGATGAAGAAGAATCGGCCATAGCCGGCCGAAGCAATGTAGCAGGGAAGAATAAGAAATTAAGAAGATGGATGAAGCAGAAGAGAAAGCAAAGGAAGTGAAAGCATACCTTGTAGATGAAGGAGAGAACCTGCTTCAGTTGATGGAGGCAGAGAAAGCAAAGCAGAGAGTCAAAGAAGCTGCGTTAGGGTTTCGAATTTGGGGGGTGGGGTAGGTAAGAGACCACGAACGGGTAATGAGGTAAAGCTAAAAATCATAATTTCTTTCAAAATGTTTTTCTTTTTTCATTGAAAACATTAAAATCCTCTGGATGCTCAATTTGCGCCTTGGCCTGATGTGCCATGAGGCGCACGCCCCCCTTCGCTTCAAGAATATGCTGTGCTTGACTCTGTGTGAGTCGATGGCCCTTGAGCCTCTCGCCTAGGCATGCCTAGGCGCATCTGACCTGCCCTTTTTTAAACTAAGCGAGCAAATGCTAGAGTAACAACGAAAGTTGTTTTTCAATGTGGTTGCCCACCATGCAAACAATAAACATGGAAAGTTTAAACAATAAAGCTAACAGTTGCAATGCAGGCGTCTCTCAACAAGACGTTAAAGAACTTGTAGCTAGGGCATGATCCCAAAAACATTACCTTGTTGCCTTTTTGCCTTCTCCCTTCCTGCACTTAGTACCCTTTTCATGCACAGGCTGCTTTTCCCCATTGCAACTTGTAGAGCAAGTGTATCCAAGCTTTGAGGTTCCATGGGGCCTACATTAGTGGAAACTTTGGGAAGCCATTTTTATCACACATTTGTACTGCAGGCTGTTCACTTTTGCTCTTCACTTTGAAATGGGAGACTTCTGCTCCCTGATCTTGTGATGAAGTTGCTCGCATATTCATTTGGCTTGCTAAACTATCTGAAATGTATGCAAGGTATCCTGATAGATTTTTATGGGTTAGTAGGATTGCATACTTAGCAATTGACAAAATTTTTGACCCTGTTTCTTCCTAAGAATTTGAAACACAGTCTAACAGGGGTCATTTTTTATTGGCCAGGAGGCTTCGGTCAACTAGCCTCCAAAACCACTACGATGGTCAAAATATCTCCATAAATAATTTCAATTCGTATAATAGCTTCATAACCACCTTGTGTATTTGTGAATGCAATATCAAACCCCAAAACGAGCATTGTGATGGTACACTATACAATCAAAATTATCTAAAAGAGTATTTATGTAATTTGCTGAAACGTTACAATGGATAAGAGGGACAAACACTCAATATTTGATAACTTTTATCAGACATTTTAAAATCCTGTAACTGTGTATAATAGCCTTCATTTTGTGACTCCTGAGAGCTTAGGTCTAATTGAGGCATAAACACATCACCCTTTTTTCATGAGCCAACACAATTTCCTGGGACTTATTGAGGTGTGTGGCTCATTGCACATTACGGCTAGGCATAAGGCATGTACCTCTTGCACCTTATGATATCTTTTGCTAGAGAGGTAGAGATGAGACGGTAAACCATCCAAATTTAGAAGTTTGTTTAGTCGTTAGACATTTATGCAATTTGAAGCAAATATCTTCAAACAATTCTGTGAAATGGCTTCAAATTAAACCTCCAAGTTGAAGATTTCATTTGATCTAATCCTAATTGTCAAATCATGTAGCTGGTAAGGGAGCTTTTGACCTGGCCTGAGAAGATGATTTCATCATATTTTTTCACTTATCTATATGGTTTTTCTTTTAATTCTGTGCTTGCTAAATAGAAGCATAACAATTGTTTGCTAGCAAATTTTAAAAGTACAATTGCCAATTAGTTAGCAATTTGGTAAATATATGCTTTTCGCCTCTGTGGAGTGGGCAAGTCTTTGACTTACACATCACGCCTCAACTTTTAGGAGGCTTTGTGCCATAGTGCAAGTTACGACTTTTTAAATATGTCCTACCTTCTCAGCTTCCCGATGCAAAGTACAGTGCGGGACTTCACTTAGCTGGTAAAGGCCTGCTGTAGCTGATAGTCTGATATTGAACATTGAAGGTCGCTATCTGCATGAGCTCCAAGTTACTTTAGAAGCAGATCCAAGTCTCCTTGTTTCTGTTCAACCAAATAGCTGTTTGGCTGTATGATTGGAAGGAGGTGTTTTCATCTTTCTCTCTGCTTGCAGTTACGAATTGCATATATTCTCGGTTAAAATTCCAGAGGGATTTCTTGTTGTGTAGGAACTTGTCAATTTTTTGAAGTGAATTGAGGTTTGAGGCTCTTCTGATGAATTGTTCAGTTTTATTCGACTTGTAAATCAATTGAGTGAGGACTGCCCTTACTCGCCCTGTCTCCCATGCGAGGCTGTCTCTTCACGCTTATAGTTATGTAAATTGAAATCACACAGATGTTTCACAATGAAACTAATAGATTCCCTCAAGTTCCACACCTGCATGAGTTTCCATCTTTTGCAACCAACGGTTACTAAAATTGTGTGCTTGACATTGAGTTCATCATGCTTGGGTTTTCATTCTGGGTTTCTGCATTTCAGATTTGAATCTGTAACCTTTGTGCGAACAAAGGAATCTGCGGAGAAGCAAAACGCAATGCAGCAATATACTAGTGCCGTGGAGGCTATCATTGTTGAGGTGAAAGACCGAGGAAGGATTGGTGGTTCCTATCTCAAAACGGATGCTATCTGTTGCAACACAAGCCTTGCAAAGGAAGGGCATTGCAAGGTAGGTGAGGTAATAATTCAAAAAAACCTGGACAACCCTGAATGGCCTAAACGAATCAAGACCTTCTTTGAGGGAAATAGTGAGGAGGTTAAGATGTCTATGCAATCTGTTGACATTGACAGCACCGGAATGTATTATCTTTATTTCATGTTTTGTGATCCCTCACTCAAAGGAACAACGATTAGTGGAAGAACAGTATGGAAGAATCCAGATGGTTATTTGCCTGGGAAGATGATTCCTTTGATGACATTTTATGGCTTCATGTCTTTAGCATATCTTGTGCTTGGACTGGGGTGGCTCCTACGGTTTGTTCAGTTGTGGAGAGATATCATCCAGCTGCATTATCACATCACTGCAGTGATCGCCCTTGGTATGCTTGAAATGGCACTCTGGTATTTTGACTATTCAAATCTGAATTCAACTGGTGTTAGACCAATGGGGGTCACTCTGTGGGCAGTAACCTTTACTGCAGTAAAAAAGACTCTGTCTCGCCTTCTCCTTCTGGTTGTTTCTATGGGGTATGGTGTGGTGAAACCAACATTAGGTGCTATCACATCAAAGATACTTATTTTTGGGGCCACATACTTTCTGGCTTGCGAGGCACTTGAACTTTATGAACATTTAGGCAATATCAATGACTTCTCTGGGAAAACGAAGTTAGTTCTGGTGTTACCTGTTGTGTTCTTGGACACTTGCTTCATCCTGTGGATTTTCTCCTCTCTGTCAAGTACCCTGGAGAAGCTTCAGGTTTTTCTTTATTTCTATTTCATTTTCTTTCTCTTATTTTGGCTGTTTTAGCATTTAGATTGGCAACCCCCTCCACTCTCCAGTGCCATTAAATGGTAGCTAAAGGTTGGATATGGAATACTTGTGTCTCACTCTGTAAGTGTAATTTCACTGTACTTGATGAGATGATCTTTGGTTTGAGCATTCAATCAGCATGAACCTCAATTCTCTTCCATATGTAGAGGTGGTTCTTAATTTGAGTTATGTTTACAGTTCAAACTGATCTGGGACACCCCCTCTAAATAAGCTATGCTATGGTCTACCCTCTCCCCGCCGGGGTGTGGGTCAACTCAAGTTATATTTCCATTTCACTCTGAACGAGATCTTTGTGCTTCGTCGTTACTTTTTCTTTTGGGGATTCTTAAATACAGATTCGAAGAAGCATGGCTAAGTTGGAGCTTTATCGAAAATTTACAAACTCACTTGCAATAGTTGTAGTCCTCTCAATCGCTTGGATTGGCTATGAGGTATATCTTTTCTTTCAATTTTGTCTCCTCTTCTTTTCTGCCTGAAGTATCTGCAAAAGTGTTGTCCATTACCTTATTCTATAAAATTCTTTGTTCCCTTCCTTTTTGTAGTTGTACTTTAACGCAACTGATCCTTTAAGTGAGCTCTGGCGGATTGCTTGGATTATTCCTGCCTTCTGGGCTGTGCTTGCATATTCACTTTTAGTTGTGATATGCATCCTCTGGGCTCCTTCACGGAATCCTACAAGGTACGTAAAACACTCCTTTTCTATTTACTTTGCCCCACTACCAAAAAGAAACGAGGATATAATAAATTGTAAATGCTTACGCTGACCCAAGTAAAGGCAGAGTGATAAAGGCTGCTTCTGTAGGATGCCCCTTTTTGCTACTTAACACAGTGAGGTTAAAGGCCATCTTAGCCTATCCTGCTAATAGAAATATCGAAAATTTCGAAAATTTAAGGAAAGCTCACGAGTAAAAAGTTGGATAATAAAGTCATTGATTGGGTCTGTATGTCACCTATTGGCCACCCTATATGTGATTGAAGAATCTTCAAATTGGCATTTGTGGAGAAACGGGTAAAAGGTTGGATAATAAAATCAAATTCTAGGGTTAGGCCCAAAGATCACCTATTGGCCACCCTATATGTGATTGAGGAATCATCAATTTGGGGTTTCTGAAGAGCTTTCATGTAATGGTTTGAAGGTTATTTAGAATGTCTTCAGAGGTTACAAAAAGTTGAAAAATTGAGAAAGCCTATGGGGACCTAGATTCAAGGGCTATGCAGGGGGGGGGGGGGACCAAAAAATTCTCAAAATGTTAAATATGTGCTTTGGTTTGTTTTGGGGCCACAGTATTGTAGGTCCATTCTAGATTGTGGGCATGTATTATCTGCCACCATAATGCCCGCTTTGGGCGTTTTTAGAATGACATTTCAAAATCTATAAGATGCTGCCAAGGAGACCATGATGATTATCAAAATTATTTAGAGGGCATATTTAGAACGTCATAAGGAGTTTCGGAGATAGGTTGGTCAAAGCCCCTCTGCTCACAATATAAAACTTATTAGTTATTGCACAATTTTTCATGAATCCTGCATAATCTCCAACGAGATTCAAGTGGTGACTAAATATTCCTGACCCTTTAAATGTTTTAGGACCATGTGCATTAGTTTAGAGGGAGATACGCTGCCCTATTAATAATTTATGTGCATCTTGGAATCATGACCTGAAACCTACAAGATGGTGCTGGACTGCTAATGATGCATTACACTCATTGAAATTGTTAGATGATATTTAGAATTACCTAAGAGCTTTTGGAGATTTAGTAACCCCCACCCCCAAAAAAAAGGAAAAAAGGAGGGCTTTGGACATGTTTTGGAGATTTTAGAAAAATGTTCAAGTGGTTATGATGCAGGATAGGGACAAAAAAAATATAAAAAGATATGGGTATATTTTAATATTATCATATAAGAAGTATTTTGATATTTTATTATCTTCATAGTTTATGTTTTGGGAATATATTATCTTTTAGTTATCTTCTTAGCTCGCAAAATAATATCATCCTGATTAGGTTATGTAGTTATTTCCTTAATGTTTTAGGTTTCTTCTCTATTTAAACTCATTTGTTATATATTAGCGAGGCAGACTTGAATGAATTGAAATATCGAGTATTTGAAAGTTACCGAGTGAATTTTCTCAATGTGGGAATTACTCTTAGAGCGTCCTACATCAAATTTGGTATCAGAGCTTGCGATCCTATGCCTATGTGTTTTCTTTTCCTGTTTTCCTTTCACGTTCCCCCCAAAAAAAAAAAAAAATCCTTTGTCCAAAGCCCAGAAACCGTAGCCATGATTACCACCCTCGATTGGCGCCAATCCTGTCGGCCACCACCACCACCACCCCTGGGTCGCTACCTCGGCCCGACCACCGCCACCCCCTCCGGCGACGCCTAAATCCCCACTTTGCAAGCCCTAGCCGTGCACCACCAACGTCTAATTGCGCCACCATGCCCGTCGCCCACCGCCTCCTGCCACCGCCCCTCGATTCCCCTTCCCTAGGCGACCACTGCCCAACTGCAGCCCATGGCCATCGCTCACCGGAACTCTAAAAGCCCTAATTCGCAAACCCTAATTGCGAATTGCCATTTTCTGAACCCTAGCTTGTCAAATTCATCCTTCACCCATCACATTCCATAGGAATTGATCTTGCTCATTGATTGCCCACTGATTTTCGCCCCGAACTCCTAAATCAATTGGGGTAAATCGCATCAACCTTTGGCTTCAATCGATTTTCCCCCAAACCGCAAAACCTTAGCCCTAATTTCGATTTTTTCCCCAATTCAGCCTTAGCCCATCAAGATCTTCCCAAATTGACTCAATCCCTCTACCATCCACTCCATTTCGTCCCAAAGCCCTCCACCAATTGCAATAAAAAGCTTCAAATTCGACATTCGATTGCGTGCCCTATTTTCGTGAAACCCTAGATCGCGAGCGACTGTTTTGCTTGCAAATTGAGGACTTATGTGCCTTTGGCATCCACAACGAGTGCCGAAACCCTCTTGGGTCCCTCTTGGGTCCTGCCCCGCTACCTGGAGTCCCTCCTATTGTCGGAACCTGACCTCGGTGGCCCAAGTCAGTGTCTATGGTTGTTGTTCATTGTTGTTGTTATTAGAAGCCCCTTATTACTACTGTTGCAACCATGGTTTGGGATTAAAAACATCATCGGACCTTGTTTGGATCATTCATGATAAAGCACTTCTGGTTATGACAAATGTTCTGTACCAAGTTTTCTCTCCTTATGGAGATGTAGAAAAGATTGCCAGATTTTAGATAATAAGTGACTTTCATGTTCGAGTGAATTTCTACTCTCACAGGAATGCTGGCAATGCTTTTTGCAAACTTCAAGGCCGTCAGATTTATAGTGGTCGTTGCGAGTTAGATCTTTGTTTGCTGGTGAGGTCATTTGTGGTTGTAAGCCCTATATTTCTCGGTATATGCCTGGCAACGGGTCGGATTTGGAGCGGGTGAAACTCCTCCCGCATCCATCACCTGCCTCCATCCACTGCACCCGATCCATTCGTCACCTGCTCATCCGCTCACCCGCATCTGATCCACCCACCACCCGCGGATGAAGGGGGTGGTAAACGGATGAAACGCGTTCTATCTCAATTTTATTCGTTTATCTCTCAAATAAGGTTCAAAAGTTTGGACAATTTAAAACATACAAAACAATAACTAACGGAAACAACATGCCCTTGTCATAAACATAACAATTACCACAAATAATAAAGATACCAAACATAAGTTTTTAATATATATATATATATATATATATATATATATATATATATATATATATATATTATATATATATATATATATATATATATATATATATATATATATATATATAAAGGGAGTGACGGGTTGGGTGAACCATCACCCGAATCTGACCCGTATCCATCACCTGTTTAATTCACCCGTTTAGTCGGGTTTTCATCTGATTTTTCGGGTCGGGTGAATCGGGTATCCATCGGATTCGGGTGAAATTTCCAGGCTTGGGTATATGTGGGATTATGAACTTTCTAGAGCTCTTTTGATTCCTTCGAAGCTTCTCATTGAAGATTGTAGGGTTTTCATCTCTAAGATCTTCCAGGGAACAATTGACTTCTTATTTGCATGAGACATTTTCAACCTATTATGATGCATATGATAGGGGATTTATCATTGAGGACAAGAAAGAGGAGACTGTAGAAGATGAGAATATGAAAGCAGATGCCCAAGTCATATAGTATCGTCAAATTCCAAATATCAAGTTAAATGATGTTAACAATAGCCTTCTTGATCCTATGAACCAAGAAGTTTAAGTTGGAGACTGCCAGTCATATGCAAATAAAGTATACAATGAAGGAATGTTCATTCTAGATAGCAATGCGAATG
The DNA here is from genome assembly GCA_029747015.1 of Carnegiea gigantea. Classification (NCBI taxonomy): domain Eukaryota; kingdom Viridiplantae; phylum Streptophyta; class Magnoliopsida; order Caryophyllales; family Cactaceae; genus Carnegiea; species Carnegiea gigantea. Next base: position 258,084 of record JAKOGI010000489.1, read on the forward strand.
CTTTTACTGGGGCACAGTCATGAACAGGATGTCCAACCACCAATACAAGTGAATAAAGAGTCAAAGATAGTAGAAAACAACTCTTCCATTATCTCTCATGAATATTCATTGGACATTCAAAAATTTGATCACATGCAAAGAAAATTCGAGATGGGCCAAGCAATCAGCATGTATGCTGATTTCTAATCCTTGATCATGTTTTCATGGACAATACTCTACATCTGATGTTTGCGTGGTTCTTAATGTTGGAGAGATTTGAGTTTCAGCACAAGTGCAAGGAAATTAAAACACTTCTAGCATCTTCATCCCTGCCCCCGTTTTGTTGCAAAACTCGAAGTTAAGTTTTTTCCAACCAGAAGAGAATGATGCATAGCAAGGAGAAGGAAGATCAAGAAATTCAAAATGACCATTGTCTAATAGAATTTGTGGAAGGTGCTAAGTTTAAACATGTGTCCACAAATGAGGAATGTCAGAAGGCGACATCTGAATGCAAGCCATTGCCTAACTCTGTGGATTTTCGAATTTGGTGTCTAGAACTTGAGTGTGTGGGCATTTTTATTTGTTTATCCCTAATGAGCTTCTAGATGGTAAGAAGCTGCATCTGCTAATTGAATTTTTACTTTTCTGGGAGAAGCTTAACAAATTACAGTTGTCTCATATATGCGACAAAGTGAAGATGGTCTTTTTCTTAATTTTCTTCATTCTACCCTTGGACAAAATTCAAGGACGAGTTTTTTTCCAACTAGGGGAGAATGATACAGGATAAGGATAAAGAAAAAATAAAAAGATATGAGTATATTCTAATATTGACATATGAGAAGTATTTTAATAATTTATTATCTTCATATTTATGTTTTAAGAATATATTATCTTTTAGTTATCTTCTTAGCTAGCAAAATAATATCTTCGTGATTAGGTTATCTAATTGTTTTCTTAATATTATAGGTTTCTTTTCTATTTAAACTCCTTTACTATGTATTAGCGAGACAAATTTGAATGAATTGAAATATTGAGTATTTAAAAGTTCTTGTGTGAATGTTCTTGGTGTAGAAATTACTCTTAGAGCATCTTACATCAGGTTATCAATAGTGAATATTTCAAACACCGTCATAGTGCCTGTTTTTGGGCATTTTAAATTGCATTTCAAAAATTTCAAGTTGGTACTCATCATGCTAGTTGAAATTGTTTAAAGAGATGTTTAAAATGTCTTTGGATTTTTTTTTTAAAATGGTGGAATGATTAGAGCCTGTTGGAACTGCCAATTATTGAAACAGTCACATGGTTTCGACGGTTTTGGGTGAAGGAGTTCACTGTATGCGCCTTTTGACTCTCACCGTCTCACGATAGTTTAGAGTGCTCTTGGCTAATGTGGGCAATTTAGCGTTTTATCATGTGCGTCCACCATCATTCCTAGTTTTTGGCATTTGGGAATCCCGCTTCAGAGGTCACATGGTGAGGCCAATGAAGCTATTACGCACATGGGAACTGTTGAGCAGAATATTTAAAACATCCTTGAAGGTCTTGATTTATAGGACTGTCAAAATTAATCCGACATGATTACTGTCCCGAACCGAATACGAAATTAAGTGGGTTTAGGTAAAGATTCTCAACCCGTTTAATTAAATAGGTTAACATATTTACTCTGTTTAATTAATTGGGTTTTATGTTCAGGTTGAAAATTTTGACACCAAAAAATAAATATTTAACCCGTTTAATTAACAGGCTAAATAGGTTGACCTATTTACCCAATTACCATGTATTTTTCAGGAGAATTGTGAAAATATAGAGTTTAATCAAATCAATTTTTGTTTTGGGATTGTGGTTTTTGTGAACCTTGGACAATGGTTGCATTATGATAATAGATTAAACTCAAAAGATGGATTTATAGTGTTCGATAACAATGTTTTAGTCAAAATATTAAGCCAGTAAATGGGTAACCAAATAACCTAAACTAACCCACTTATATTAAACGCGTTAATGAGTAAATTCAGGTCAACCCTTTTAAAAGATAAACGGATACAAGTTAAGGTTTTCAAGTAGTTTAATAAACGGGTTATGTTCAGGTAAACGATTTCTTAAGTTCGACATGAACGCAAACTCGACCCGGCCTGACCTATTTGACAGCCCTAGTTTTGAATGTTAGAGTGGTAAGAGCCTTTGAGGACCCTTGGTAAATTATGCAGTCATTCGGATTTTCTGAAAAACATTTGAGTGGATGTTAAAAGCCATATTCTTCTCAGTTTAGAAACTCGGGTTTACATGATTTGTAATAACACCCATGTATTCAAATCTGCCATATGTTTGTAGTTTGTTTATTATATTGTCAAGTTCCTTGAGTCCTTTAGGCCTTAGGTCTTTGTCCTTCGCCATGGCTGTCCCAGGCAATGTGTTATGCTTCCCACCTTTGGTTCCCAACTTGCCATTATATCATCTAATATGAATTTCTAATCATTCTTTTGAGGGCTTGTAGGTACACAAATTTGGAAGAGACCGGTAATGAAACTGATGAAGAAGGTGTCTCACTAACAAGTAGCGGTGTTAAGGTTGCTGGTGATATGGTAGCGAAGGTCGAACGAAAAGAGAGGAAAGGAGGAAGCTCGACGACTGATCATGTGTTTGTCGGGGTTGGGGAGGATGTTGAGGAGGATAAACGCGAATAAACAGAGCAGCCAACGTCCCTTCCGATACATTGAACATGTTTTTCTCGCTGATCCCGGAAGTTAGCCCGCTGATCCATGAGTCAATGTATTTGTGTACATACAAGGAAGGTGATACCCCTTGTCACAAAAATGTTGCTTTGTGGAACCATTTCTGTAATTAGGTTATGAAGGAGAAGAGTATCTAAGCTCACTTGTGCTTTTGATGCTCTTCAGCTTTTTGTTTGTCCCAGACCGTTTGTCTCTATCTATGTTGAGACAGGAGGGATGTTCTCGTCATGTACATCTTAAGAACAAGCTGGTATCCTATGAAGCCCTTCTCTTATGGTGCCTTTCTAATTCTTTCTCGAGTCCATTTTTGCTTGGTGTCGATGTGTGGAGGGCTGGCATTCATCATGCGTGGCACGTAATTACACTACCAGGGCTTCAGCCCCCCCCCCCCCGGGGGCCTCAAACAAAAAGGGCAAAAAAAAACTAAAGCTACGAAAGAAAAAAAATCAATGTTATTTAGGATTTCTATATTGCTCCACTGTACGGCTGGCCGGCTGTAGCACTCTCGAAGGACGGGATACTTGTAGTTAGGGTTAACACTGAATCAGATTTGAATTGGATGAGCTATCATCCGCATCAATCATTGCTTTCATTTGTTTCATCCAATTCATACATTATCCATGAAAATTCAATTGAATCCAATCTATCCATCCAGCATTCGCAGATGAAAACGAGTGGATCGAGTTGTAAATGAATGACGAGCGTATATGTATAATATGTTAGTAGATTTATAAGAGAAAATAGGCTTTGAATTTTGAAAAAAGTTTTAAAAAGATATTTTAGGTATAAAAAATAAATAAATATTATATTTATCATATTTATTATTAATGAAAATTATAGAATTAACAATATAATCATCCAAAAATTGGGTAAAATTCAAAAGATAGAAATAAAAAGTCAACTAATTCCAAATATGGGATAAACAAGTGGATAACTAAATGGGTAATGGATCACGTGGCGGGTCGGATGAAGTATCACCTGAATCAAATCCAATCCGTCAAACCATCATCCATTGAGTCCGGGTGAAATTGTCACCCCGTAATTGTATTCATGTCTTGCTAATTAATCTACGTCCCATTACATATCCTTAATATTTTATTATGATCTTTTGAAAGGCATTTCGACCCTTATTTTTTTCCCATCGTATACTAATAAAAATTACAAGATTTTATTATTATGAGAGTAGATTGTGAAACGAACCTTACGGTAGGTGCTTCACAAATCACAATTTACATTATGAATTAATATATAATTTGATAAATTAATGGTTGAAATTGGTAAAATCTGACCTTAAAAAGTCAAATGGGATAACTTCAATAGGATTGAAGTATAGTATTCTCTTTACTTCTATTTTGTAAAATAATTAAAGTTGAATATGATGTAACTTGACATTCATAAATGAAACCTGAACCTTGATTGTCCTTAGCAAGAAAAGAAGTGTTCGCAATTACTTTATTACCTACCTACCTCAAAAACAAAATATTCAAAAGTTAGGTATTATTTCGAAAGTTAGGTATTTTCGTATGATATTGTAAACTTTTTTTTTTTAATGGGCTTGTCATTGTTCATAATATGGCTCCACCCAGATTATGTTTTGTGAATTTTCAACTGAGACATTTCTAGAGGTAGATCACTTATTTTAGATCGAAAGATCATATAAGTCGCTATAATTTTTCTTTTTTCCTTTCTAAACTCTCTGTATGAAATGATTAATTCAAGTTCGACTATTTCTTTCTCTTTCCCAAATTTTTTCTTGTATAGACCAATTCCTAAAACGAATGCGACAAAAATATAAATACAAAGAGGGGAAAAGAACATACAATAAAATCAGGAATAAAACTGTATTCGTCATTTGGCTTTTTTTTTTTTTTTCCTTTCATGCACTCAATTTCCACAATGAAAGTAAATTACAAAAATTTCGAACCATTGGGACCTCTCTCTGCCCCCTTCACTTCTGAACCCTACAGCAAATTTCATATCAAATCAAACAAAAAGAAAAAGCCAACTATGGACAAATTAAATTCCAATTGCAAAACAATATCATCAGAAATTGAAAAGGCCTACAACATCAAGAACCGATTAAAAAAAACCTCAAAAAGCAAGGGAAAAAAAAGAATGAAGAAGAAGACTCAGAAGAAATGTCTATGGTGATGATGTCGGTGCCTACAATCATCCAAACCCAAACATTGAACAACAGGGAAACAAGCGACGAACATGCACCTCCCAATCCCTCTTCCCATCGTCGAAACCACCAATCGCCCCTTCCTCTTCACACTCGATTTTCGATTGTCATGATGATGATCGCGCTCATGCCTGAATCGACGTCGACGACTAATCTTCATCTTCACCTTTGAATCTACCCCCAATCTACTAGGGTTATTCGTCAATTCGACGCGAAATTGAACCCAGAGACTTGAAATTGCATAGGAATTAGGGATTTCAGTACGACAAACCCCGTCGATTTCGATTGGATTGTGGGTGATCAAATTGGATTGGGATTGCGCATCCCAAGGGTAGAGAGAGAGAGAGAGAGAGGGGTGAAGATAATGTCGTTGTATATATGAATGTGGTGAGAGAAGATTCGCTGAGGAATATTTTGTTGGAGGGGGGCAATTTGATGTGTTTGCGCAGATGTTATGGCAGGTATTCAGGGTCAACTATTGGTCGTTGGGGACGGCGCGCGCGTTTAATTAAATAAATAAATTCTTTTCTTTATATGTGTCTTTTCTTACAGACTTTATATAAAAATTGCTCCTTTACTCTAGGCAATTTAGTTAAATAAATAAATTCTTTTCTTTGTATGTCTTTTTTTATGGACTTTACATTTGTCTATAAAGCACAATTGTATTGTCCCTTGCAAATCGGATTTAGGTTCCACCTTATAAATGAAGAAAATCTATGTGAGAGAGTTATATTCTTTGTGAGTTTGGCAAATATAAAATGTAAATTTGTGTTGGCCTAATTGATATATTATTTGTAAATATATATTGGTCGTACAGATACCAACCACCCTTGGCTCAATTGGTATCACCTGCTTTCTGCCATTCTTTCCACCTGTGTTCGAATCTAGGGGAGCATTTGCTTGTCAATTATTGGGAGGCAAGGGTGATGATATTCTCAAGCTTGGGCCTTTGCAGCAGGTTTTCCTTCCCTCTAGAGCCGGTAAGTTTATTGGGTCCTTTTCTAAGATAGAAGACCTAATAGATAGTCCAATTTACCATTGTAACCAAAAAAAAATATTGGTTGTACAGATTCCACCTCAATAATCCCTAACTTCTTTCCCACATTTTTTGGATTCGTTATATATACACAATTTCTCATAGAAGATGTCAGTTGATTAATTGATAAGATGTTGTATCAAATACTATTACTCAGTGTTATATAGCAGTATAAAACTTTTGCATATATTTTCATGCTTTTAGCTTATAGTGGACCATCTCAAGGAGTGACTTGTTAAATCAATTTGTCCACCACCTTTCTAAAATTACATATTCAAGTGTCAAATTAACGAAGGCTAATTGGCTCTATGTTCGGTGTAATTTTGAGATGATGATTCCCATTTCGATGTCGTGCTCGACTTTTTTAGGATTTATTTTATTTACGGATTAAAATTACGTACATTGAAATCCACCCCAGATTTATCCCCAAAACCAACTCTTTGCCTCAATTGGTCGGAGTTTGTGTACTAAATTGGTTTTACTTGGGCTTGATTTTGTTAATAAAGGTTGGTAAAGTTACATGGGGAACAACTTTCCTAGATTCTAGAGTATCATGATCAACCACTCCCTTCTTACATGGCCACTCATTTCCTACGTTAGGCTTACATATTGGACATGTAATAGGAATTCCAACATGTGAAATAATACAAGGACTTTAGAGACAATATTGTTGGAAAATATGATTTCAGGGTGGTGTTATATACAATTACAACCACTAAAATATTTTACGATATGATACCAATTGAACCACTGGGCTTGAATTAAATCGATCAAATTTAAAGTGCACCTAAAATTATCAAGTAGCGAGATTAGTAATAACAACAATAATAATCAAAATTAATTTATAGATCAAACCGTCCCGTGGCTTAGCCACTGTCCTAAGAACGATTTCGCCGAAATTAAGGTGCAAACTTCATACGGGTAGCCGTTTCCCAGGATTGACACGGTGTTAACCACTCCAAATGCACTCTCAGGTTGTTAACTTGGAGTACTTGAATCAGTGCCCAAAAATGTTTATATTAAAGGTTTAAAGGCTATGTGTTTAAGGCTAATTTTGTGGGCTAATTTATTTATGATTTAGGCATGTAAAGGAGATACTAGAGTTGGTTTCTTTCCCTTTGCCTTGTGTTTGTTTTTGTTGATTTTTCCTTGGCTCAAAAACTCCCTAGCCGTGCATATATATAGGAAAGAGGGAGGAAATTTCAGTTCAACAAGCAACAAGTTTCAACTATATTTGACGATTATTTTGACAAAGAGGCATGGTGAGGTAATCAACTACCAACAACCTTTGACAATAGCACAAGGTAAGTCAATAATTCAACTACTACTTTGATTTTTCCTAAAAACTTTGATTTTTCCTAACTATCCCCCACAAAAATCAAAGTATGGTTAGGCAATATAAACATGTTTGGGCACAGAGAAATTAATGCGTCCATGTCAATGTCTCGCATTGAATTGACATCCAGTGACGCCAGGTTTAAAGACAAACGTCCTACCAAATGACAGTCGTCTTGAACTTGATAGGGAGGTGTAAGTCCACCCCTGGGCACACATTAATCTCAGATATTTTCATACTCCACGGTCTGGCGCCTTATACTGGTCATACGCCACTCCCGGTAGCTCATATGTGCTCTAGGAGGTAGACCTATACTAATCCTCCGACAGGAAGCAACCACACTTCCACACCTAAGTAGGTGGATTCATCTAGCGTGTGCTACTTTCATGCCTCACATGGTCCATTAAGAGCCAATTGCTCAACCATTCCCAACAGTAGCAAAGCACTACAACTCACATACACCATAGGAAGGGATATCATGTAGTGCTCCCGGAATTAAGTAATGATTTCGTTATTACCCTTTGAACTTTCCTTTCGATGAAGTAGGGATCCATCATAACAATTCCTCAATGGGTCTCACTCTCATCCCCCTTTATGTATCAAGGACCAATTTTCTACATAGGCCTTTTGTTAGCGGATCCGCAAGATTCTTTTCGGACTTCACAAAGTCCAGTGATATCACTCCATTTTCCAGTAGCTCCTTAACTACTTTGTGTCTCAATCGTATATGCCTTGTCTTTCCATTGAAGGCCTTACTTATTGCAATTGAAATTGCTGCCATATTATCATAATACAGTGCAATTGACGGAGTCGGCTTCCCCCACAATGGGACGTCTGCTAGCAGACTTTTCAACCATTCAGCCTCACGGCCTATCGATCAAGAGCAATAAACTCATATTCCATAGTAGACATAGCAGTACAAGACTGTTTAGCTGATTTCCAGGATATAGCACCTCCACCTAGTGTGAACACATAATCACTAGTGGAATTAATTTCATCATTATCAGATACCCAATTAGCATCGCTACATCCTTCTAATACAGCAGGAAATTTTTCATAATGTAAACTCTAATCAATAGTACCTTTCAAATATTTAAGCAAGCGTTTTAACGCAATCCAATGATTATCATTGGGGTTATGAGTGCATCTGCTAAGTCTACTTATAGCATATGCAATATCAGGCCTTGTATAATTTATGACACTGCCAATTATTTTTGCATATTCCATTTGGCACACAGGAACACCTTTATTTTTCACTAAATGCATACTAGCATCATAAGGTATCCTAACAGGATCAACATCTAAATGAATCAAACTTTCTAAGTGTTTTCTCAATGTAATGAGATTGGTTAAGACTAATGCTATCTTGGGTCCTCTTGATTTTGACTCCTAAGATAACATCAGCTTCACTCATATCTTTCATTTCAAATTTGGTACTCGTAAAATTTTTAGTATCATTAACAATATCCATATTTGCGCCAAATATAAGCATGTCATCAACATATAAGCATATAATAACACAACCATCAGAAACATGCGTAGAATACACACAAGTGTCACCTTCATTTGCCTTAAAGCCATATGCTATAATTGTACTATTAAAATTTTCATACCACTGTTTAGGGGCCTATTTTAATCCATGCAAGGATTTTATCAATTTACACACCTTATATTCTTGCCCCGATACCATAAAACCCTCAGATTGTTCCATATAAGTTTCTTCATCTAGATCCCCATTTAGAAATGCAGTTTTCACATCCATTTGATGCACAGGTAAGCTATGAATAGAAGCAAGTGCTATCAATACTCTAACGGTGTCTATTTTAGACACATGAGCATACGTATCAAAATAATTAATTTCTTTCCGTTGATTAAATCCTTTAACTACTAAGCGAGCTTTATATTTATCAATCGATCCATCAGCCTTCAGCTTTTTCTTAAATACCCATTTACACCCCAAAGATTTACAACCTCGGGGAAGGTCAGTTAATACTCATGTATGATTACTTAATATAGAATCAAGCTCACTGTTAATAGCTTCTTTCCAGAAAATAGCATCAATAGATTTCATGGCTTCTTCATATGTTTTGAGATCTACTTCAATAATATATGCAGAAATAAATTCCTCATTTAGGATGCCATATTCAACCAAAAACGCGGTAATAAAATCAGGACCAAAATCAGTTTCTTTCCTGATTCTTTTAGTTCTTCTTAATTCTACACCAGCTGAACATGCATGTCTTTTAGGGGATACTTCATGAAAGATGTGATGATTATGAGATGCAATTTTTATGGGAAATATATTTTCAAAGAATTCGGCATCTATAGCCTCAATTATGAGTCATTTGCACCTTTAGTAATAAATAGATATGCAGCATTTTGATAAGGATATCCAATAAATAATGCATCAATGGTTCTTGGATCAATTTTCTCCTTTTTAAACTCACGCAATCCTACTTTAGTTAAACAACCCCACACTTTCAAGTAATTCAGGTTAGGAGGATGCTCTTTCCATAATTCATATGGGGTCTTATCAAGCTTCTTATGAGGCACACGATTTAATACATGACATGCAGATAAAATTGCCTCCCCCCAGATATTATCAGGAAGTCCAGAACTAATTAACATAGCATTCATCATAATTTTCAAGGTTCTATTTTTCCATTCTGCTACACCGTTTTGTTCTGGAGTATAAGGGGCAGTTCGTTCATGAATAATTCTATTATCGTCACAATAATTTTTAAGACTTGTGGGGTCATATTCGCTACCTCTGTCACATCTAAACCTTTTTATTTTTCTGTCTAGCTGATTTTCAACTTCAACTTTATATTTAACAAACATTTCTTCTACTTCATCTTTGGAGCTTAGGAGATAAACCATAGTGTAACGTGAATAGTCATCAACAAATGTCATATAATATTTTTACCACCTCTACTCATATGGTTCTTAAAGTCTCCCAGGTCACTGTGAATAAGCATAAGCAACTTAGTTTCTCTTTCTTTAGATTTAAATGATTTCTTATGAAACTTAGCTTCAACTCATACTTCACATTTAGAAAAATCCATATTGGACAATTTAGGAATCAAGTTAAGATGCTTGAGCCTTTTAATAGAGTCAACATTTATGTTCCCTAATCTAGCATGCCATAAATCAAGAAATTCAACTGTGTAAGCAGAAGAGGTACTAGCCATTTTATTCATATTTTCGGCAATTGTATCAAGCGCAATTAGACCACTATTATAGCAGAAACCCCTTCCCACAAATTCACCATTACGAGTCATAACTAGACGATTAGAAACAAAGGTTAATTTTAGACCCGCTTTCATGAGCAAGCTACCAGATATAAGGTTTCTACGCATTTCAGGCACATGTAGCACGTTAGTAAGAGTAAGTAATTTTTTAGAAGTGAGTTTTAAAGTAATCTTCGATTTTTCGATGACAGAGGCAAATGTGGAGTTACCCATAAAAATATTTTCACCTTCGTCAATTTTTTTCGTAAGACTGAAATAGTCTACGATCGACACATATGTGTTTGGTAGCACCTATGTCAACGATCCATTCCACGGTGTTGTCGACTAAATTGACTTCTGACACGACTACAATAATAGTATCAGATTCAACTAGATTGACATTTCCTCTTTTCTTGGATTTGCAATCCATGACCTTGTGACCACGCCGCCCACATTCATGGCATTTACCCATGAATTTGTATTTTTGCACCATTTGTTGTGGCTTGTAATCACTTTTTAGTTTCCCCTTCCCTTATTTTTGAACCTATCAAAATTAGCAAATCTAAACTTCACAAGGTTAGCTCTAGAAAAATCAGAGTTATGAGAAATTCTTTTGTCTTTCAATCTATTTTCTTCCTCAATTTTTAGGTGACTAATCAAGTTTTCCAAAGTCGAATCTTTCTTTTCATGCATAAGATGATTTCGGTAATCTTTCCAAGATGGTGGTAATTTTTCACACATCACATATTTTCAATTCTTCAGATGCAATAATAGAGCACATATTTTCATATTCATGAATTTAATCAATAATAGACTTGTCTTCCTCGATCTTGAAACTTAGCCATCTATTAATTGTATAACGTTTAGACCCAGCATCATCACCACCATATTTTTTATTAAGAGCATTCCAGATGTCCTTAGCAGATTCATATTTCATATAAATGTCCAACAGTAATGCATTAGACATATGATGTAATAACATTCCTTTGCAAATTTTATTATCTCTATCAAATTTTAGCTCATATTCAGCTTTTTCCTTTGCATCTTTAAGAATAACTTTTTCTTCTAGGATATATGCAACCTCAATTTGTTCAAGATAAATTTCATTCTAAAGCCCAACGATTATAATTTTTAGCATCTAACGATTCTAACTTAGACATATCAAGGATAACATATTTAGAAGCCATAATTGTATATAACCGAAAATCGTTCTTAGATTGTTGAAAAATATGATTTTAGGGTGCTATTATATACAATCACAACCACTAAATATATTTTACGATATGATACCAATCGAACCACTGGGCTTGAATTAAATCGATCAACTTTAAAGCGTACCTAAAATTATCAAGTAACGAGATTAGTAATAACAACGATAATAATCAAAATTAATTTATAGATCAAACTGTGCTATAGCTTAGTCACTGTCCTAAGAACAATTTCGCCGAAGCTAAAGTGTAAACTTAATACGGGCGGCCGTTTCCCATATTGACGCGGTGTTAACAACTCGAGGTGCACTCTCAGGCAGTTAACTTGGAGTACTTGAATCAATGCCCAAATATGTTTATATTAAAGGTTTAAAGGCTATGTGTTTAAGGCTAATTTTGCGGGCTAATTATTCGTGGTTTAGGCATGTAAAGGAGATACTAGAATTGGATTCTTTCCCTTTGCCTTGTGTTTGTTTTTGCTGATTTTTCCTTGGCTCAGAAACTCCCTGGCCGTGCATATATATATATATATATATATATATATATATATATATATATATATATATATATATAGGAAAGAGCGAGAAAAATTTAATTCAACCACAAGCAACAAGTTTCAACTATTTTTGACAATCATTTTGACAAAGAGGCATTGTTAGGTAATCAACTACCAACAACCTTTGACAATAGCACAAGGTAAGTCAACAATTTAACTACTACTTTGGTTTTTCCCAACAAACTTTGATTTTTCCTAACAAATATTAGGAATAAACTACTCATACACCAAAGATAAACAATTAGGAGACACACTCCACGTAGAAATTAACGTGGTCTGACATATCACATCTACTTCATGAACGCACAATCACAATAATATTTTAACTATTCAAATAAGTACTATATCAACCTCACAACCTAAGTTAGCTACTCGAAAATCAACCGTACTCACTGTCTGTAGTATTTCTCTTACATGCATACACTTACGAAAAAAAAGATGAAATACATCAATACTATCGCAAGCCCTCTATCTATAGAGGTAGTGAGACAATAGCTCTTTTAAGGTTGCACATCAATCTAGGCACTTCAGAAAAACACAAGGAAAAAAAGGGGGGTGTTGATTGACCTTTGGTTTATGCTGCATGCATTTTGCAAGTTCCCAGGTGTTGGACGGGCCTAATGAGATTAGGGCCGACGGCCACTTAAGTCGTCTAGGGCGACAACCCTTGCTACCTCCTAACCTATATAAAGGGGTTTAAGGGGGTTAGCCTGGATAGACGCTATGACGCGAATATCATATCTCTCATATTCTCCTACTTCTCTCTCATGGCCGAACTACCATCTATCGAGTTCTCGGGTTTAGAACATGAAACCCTAAAGCGACTCTAGTAGCCGCTTGGTATTATTATTGGCGTGACTGGTATTCTTTATACGCGTGGACTATTACCAACAGTATATTTCCGCATCCAGATTAGTCATATTTCTTCCTACAGTGGTATCAGAGCCTAAACTGTTCGGATTAGTCCCGACTGAGAAATTAATAATTCTGCTAAACATAATATGTTCAAAAGCATGCTTATTTATACGAATTCCTTGCTTAATTTTCGTGATTATGCAATTTACTGATTCCAAAAGCATGCTTATACAAATTGTCTGCCCAAATCTGTTTTAAAGGTTGATTCTTTGGGAGGTCTGTGAATATGCCGTTCGATCTAAAATTCTGCTTGCCTAGTTTAATAACCAACGATAGCATGCTTATGTTATGAGGACATGACTATATGATCAGTTACTAATTTTTGTAATTACGCAATCAAAAGCATGCTTCTGTAATTCTAATGTCATGAATTGGCTAAAGATTAATCATTTGGCCATGAACACTGATTCTGCCTAAACTAATAGTAATTAGTTGACTATTTTTACTCTGTATCCAAAATCGTGATTCTAGATGCGATTATGATAAATCGAATTCATGGATGATTAGCAGGCGGCTGTTTTAGTGAGACCCAGATCTGAAAGACCTACCCCCTAATCCCATGAATTCGGGATATGCTTTGTGACTGTTTTAATAAACCAAGATGAATCAGATTCGTAGATACTTGTCTTTTGTATAATTGGCATACTCCGTTTGTTATCAAAAGGACCAATCTTACAATTGTTAATCCATGAATAAAACTGAACATGTGATTAGATATGCAAGCATGTTTCGATTCGGAACCATCAACATGCCACAAAGATGAAACCCCATCTCCCAAACATCAAAACCTCAAATTGGAAACCCCTTTGCCTGAGACTCGAACCCCGACTAAAACAACACAAAAAAAAAAAAAAAACGATAGAAAGCGGAAGTAAGTCAGCTGAACCATACCCATCAGGCAAACACCGTGGAGGGGTGGCGCGTGACCGTCATGCGCCACCGACGAAGGTCGTTTTCACGATCTTCTTCCTCCCAAAGCCCCTCTTCACCGCCGATCTACGCAGCCATCGAAAGAAAACCGGGAAACGCACCATTTTTGGAAGTGCGTGTATTCACGCGCCACCGCCTCAGTGGCGCCTCAGGCGCATGAGTCACTTCCTCAAACTCGTTTCCGGCTGATCTACACTGTAGTACCCTCGGTTCTCGCCGAATTAGCGTAGATCAAGGCTCATGGCGGTCAGCGGTGGCTTTTGCATCATTTGGGCATTTTTTTGAAAACTCAGAACGACGGCGGCGGCTGCCGTGCTCGTGGTGTCGAGGAAGGAGCTTGGTGCTCCATTTCCATGGCCACGGCACTGAGAGACAGAGATGTGCAGAAGGGTCGAAGAGAGTGGAGAGAGAATTCAGGCAGAGGGACACCGAGAGAGAGAAGACTCAGGTTAGGGTTTGGGGGGGGGTTAGTGAATTCACTCACTTATAAAAGCCCTCCCCCGGTTTTTTTAAGGTTTTGGGTCGTCTTTTTGGACTGGTCTTCTTTTGGGCCGTTTTTAATTCTGGCCCAAAAATATTTACTTGATCCGAAAGATGAGGTCCCGTTTCTATTTTTTTTTTTTTTGGGCCCAAATTTTGTTTTGGGACTGTTTTTCTGGGCCGATTTGCTTCTTGCCGTATTTCAATAATATGGGTCAGGCTATTTTCAACTGTTTTGGCCGAATTAGTTTTTAGTCATTGTTGTTTAATTATTAGTCATAGCATGATTTTTACTTGAATTATAATGATATTCAAGTTGATAAAGTTTCATGCAGTTAAGTCATTCGCTGAATTAAGGTTTCGAATTAGTTTTAATCCTGAATGCATGATTTCATTGTAAAAACATTAATATGTTTAATGTCATATATAAATTCATTTTATATATGCATCAACTTGACATTTTCTTGACCAAGTAACTTGTTACCGATCCATTGGGTTGAAGTTATATGAATTCGTTTCATATATATGATTAGTATGTATGACGTAAATTTGTTTTACTCGAACTCGATAACTATCTATGTGATATGAGGATCCCCTTGGTCGATAAATGAATATGTTTCATAAGTTATATTATATAAATATATTTTGTGACTATGTTTCATAATGCAAACACATGAGCAATTATGAATCAGTTAAATGTTCTATCATTCTTGTAGTTACTTCATGCTATTATTTGGATATATAAGATCCTTGATCTTCTTATGGATTTGTTTCATAAATTTTAAGTTTGCAACATTATATGAATACGTTTTATATAATTTGCGAGCTTTATTATGAACTTGTTTCACCCAAATTTTAATATCATATAGATCTGTTCTATGTATGATTAATTACGACTAATATTTGAATATATTTCATGTTACAAAGTATGTTGCGTTCGATTACATGGATACATTTCATGTCAATCACCAATTACTAGTATTATATAAATGTATTTTATATATATGAACTACATGGGTTGTAGTAAACTTGCTAATTGTTTTAGCACTTTTTCCTTGTCCAAATCAATGAACGTGGATTCGTTTCATGTTACCTGCCAATTGTGTAATTTAGCGGCTTTTTATGAATTGGTTTCATGAAATTTAAATTTGTAATATTATAAATGTGTTTTATAAATTGCGAGTAACATTTGAATAAGTTTCATATAATTATATAAATGTGTTTTATATATTGCTATTTGGGCATTTTATGAAATTCTTTTGTAACATGCTATTATTCAAATATGTTTAGCATTATAGATTCATTTTATTATATAAATGTGTTTTATATAATAATTTGAATTTTATGTTTGGTATGTCATTGATAGAGTTCTAAATGACATATTAGTAGTTATAAATAATGAGATAACTTCATGTAAATTTGGTTTACATTAAGTTGAATATCTTTGTGATATATCTGAAATGTTAATTTGTTTAACCATAATATTCTCCATAAATTATGTTTTATGAAAAATTGTGATAAATAAGTTATAAAAACTTCTAATTCATGCTTGTACGAGATGATTATGAGCTTAGCGAAATTTTCGATCACACAACATGGATAATGGACTTTTTGATAATTTATTTATTTGAAAATATGCCTAATGTCCACTTTACAGAATATATACCTTTAGATATGGCAATAAGGTTGGTAATTTGTTTACCAATAAAAGAACTTGATAGCGCTGATTGTGATACATAATATCAGAAGATTCAGTTTCTTCTGAATAAACGTGAAATGTTAGGACACTCATTAGGTTCTAGGTCTCATAGGATGGCAAAGATAGTACTGCTAGTGAACAGTATCAAAAAAACTTAAAAGCATACCAAAAGCGGTTCGAGAATGGATTGATCAACATGCAATACTTTGTAGTACTGCATGAATGACGGTCTAGTGAGGGATTGAAAGTTACCCCGCTGTTTAGTACGCATGGGATTAGCTTAGCATCAGGTTCATCCGATCCATTCCCTCATAAAGTTCTAGACCTAAGATTGGTATTGCAAAAGGAAAAAAGACTAAGGGAACTAAAGAGGGGCATATAGCACGTGTGAATGCTATGACTGTGAAAATTAGGGATCTTATACTTGGAATTGTCCTGAGTCAATTAAGTTACCTTCTTTCACAGCCTGGATAATATGTGCGCTCTCAAGCATTTGTTGCTAACTATGATCCTTAGTGGATTATAGATACGGGAGGAACCAAGCACATAGTTCGGGAACGAGTTGATTTTTGTGAATTTTCACCACTACACAATGGGTTCACAAATTGTCGTTTTAGGTAATGACAATGAAAAAGATGTTCTTGAATCAAGGACAAATTATTCGAGGCTCCTTGAAGGGACTACGTTGTCTCTTTACGATGCTCTCTATGCACCTGGGGTGCGATGTTTCCTTGTGTCTTCTGTTCCTAAGATTAGTTTTCTTTAATTTTCGTCTAGATATCTTTGACATCATATGGCATGGTGATATGTTTAGCCATATCACATTGAAAGGTGTTTTCAAATGGACGAAATAGAATATCTTCCATCCTTGTCTCATTTTCGATTCTGTTTTAGGCATGCTCGTCTTGACCATGAGGGTCAAGATAGAGTTAATAGACTAGCTAAAGATGGCCTTGCAAGACCAACTCACTGGGCTTAAGATGCAAAATGTGAGTTATGCCTAGCTAGTAAAGCAATAGGAAATCTTTTTGTAAGATTTCGAGTCCATCAAATCCCTTAGCGTTCGTTCACTTTAGACATCTGCGGGTCCATGAATATGAAAGCATATCATGGAGTTACATACATTCCTGATATAGGTATATGTACCTACTATCTCACCGTTACTAAGTACTTGATGTGTTCATACACTTTATAGCGGTAGTAGGACTTAATTGGGATGAAATATTAAAACTCTTCGAACCAATCGAGATCATGAATATTTTCTGTGTGAAACAAAATCCCGCAGTGTCAATTTTCTTAAGGATGAGCTCCCTAGCATTTGGTGAAATTTAAAAGGACCTTAATTTGTATGCATTACAACAACACCTTCAACTACCTCTCGGTGAGGGGGAGAATTTGAATTCTCACTAAGTCACCGAGGATGGTACATATTCCTTACTTGGTAAGAATGGTGAAGGTTTGTCTGTCAAGGAGAATGAGATTCGTTCTCAATCTCCAAATGTTGAGGAGAGTTATTTCTAAACATGCAGTTAGTCCCCATGTTCAGGATCCCACCTCCAATAAATAGTGGGAGTAATCTTCTCTACATAATCAAGGTTCCATACCTCTTGGAGAGAGGAAGAGGGTTTTCTCGCCTAGGCAGATAAATAATGAAGGTCCTAGGAATATTCTTATGCACTCCATCGGGAGATTAGGGATCTACATTTTATCAAGAGGCGGTTGGCTCACTAAATCACAAAAAGTGACTGGATGTTATAAGGGATGAGATGGACTCACTGACAAGGTTTGAGAACTCGTTGAAACTCCACTCCGATGTAAGTCTTCGGATGGATAGTTCAATTGATAAGTTCAGACCCGGATACTCCTAGCTCTGGTTTCCCATTCGGACTTTGAGTTGTTCGAAATGGCGTAAAGATTGGTTTTCTCAAATGGTGATCTTGAGAAAGAGATTTATATGGACTAACCCATTGATTTTTTATCAAAGGGATAAGAGGACAATGTGTGTCGTCCTAAAAGGTCCATATGTGATTTTAAGCATTTTTTCAGTTCTTGGTACTCTAGATTCCATAAAGCCATCTTGGCTTATCTATGGTTTCAGAAGGCCATTGCGTATGTTGAAAGATCAACATGGGGATTGCGTTCCTCACGTTGATGACATACCATTGACTAGGAACAACGTGGAGATGATTAAAACTACTAAAAGGTAGTCATTCCATGTCTTTGAGACGAAGGATATGGGTGAAACCATGTATGTCCTGGGAGTGGAAATAATCCAAAGTCGTCCCAAGAAGCATGCATCAAAATGCCTTGGAATGATTCTGGGTCTATAATTCCTAATAAATAGGTACTCCAGCTGAGAAGGGTTCAACCTTGAGTCTTGCTCAATGCTCTAAAACAGATGACAAAATAGAGATAATGAACAATGTCCTCAACCCTAGTATCATAGTAAGCTTAAAGTAAGCCATGTTATGTACATGAACTGACATTACTTTGCGGTTAGTTTGATAAGTCATTATCAAGGTAACCCAAGCCTTGCTGATTAGCAAGTCGCCTAGAGAATCAAGCGCCACCTTTGTAGTATTGATAACTCTGTCTTTTTCTATCAAAGAAAAGGCCTCAAGTTGAGAGGATACTTAAATATTGATTAGGGTAATAACTCGGATGAGTCTAAGTTAACCTTAGGACATACCTTCACCTGAGTGGGAGAGCCATGTCATGGTGTAGCAAAGAAGCACAGCTACACAAACAATGTTAGCTATAGAGGTAGATAGTGTGTCTTGTACCATAGAGACAAAAAACATTGCCATTAGGTATATGTATATACTAACAAGGTGATATGTTCCCTTAACTAAACCCATTCCTAGTGATGTGTTCAAAACTCATTGGTTGAGTCTTGGATTTCATAAGGTTTGTTATCTAGACATGTTCTGTTATGTGATGGACATGTTTCTTTTATGGGCAAGATGCTCATTGTTGTATGAAATGTCACAGGCTTCTGATTGGCCTAGTCACACAGGCAATCACCCTGATGCTTGAGCAGCGGGTAGGATGAGACTGAATCATATTAGCACTAGGTGTGCAATATTGATTACTCACACTGGAAGTGTGTGAGTAGAATGAATATAGGCGCCTTAGTAAAACTAAGATGAGACTCGAGGGAGTCGAGTATGAAATAAGTTTTCATATTGAAGCCTTAAAAGCCGAATCTTGAGTGTCAAGACCAAAATTCAGTATGTTGATCTAGTGGCTCAGGTTAGATTTTTGGGTGAAAATCTAGACTAACGATTCGCATGGCATAAAGAGTGACGAACCCAGCTAAGTGGGAGCTATGCCGTGACACACATCTCATACTGTGTGTGCTTATGAAACGACCCATATGTGGGGTGACAATTGAATTCCCTATCACTTGTCATTGTGTGACCCTATGGACGATAACCCTTTGACTTAAAGTTATGATATTCAGTCGAAACTTAATGATGCTACTTTAATGTAATTCTCAAGAACCACGATGTATACGGTTCAGTGAGAACACGTTAGGAAAACAATTAAGCTAAGATGAGATTTCATGAGTGTTTAAGGAAAAATCTATCCACTATCACCATATCAATTCCGGCGATTATGTTGAGAACATAATCATATGATATATCAGGCGTAAGGGATTAGAGATGCTACTGGTGATGTCTTGGGATATTTTTGGGGTATCGTATTTCGTGAAAGTGTTATGTTAGTTAGATGGTAACTTAATATAACACTACTTGTTATCTTTGGTCGCACGTCCTATTCCTGGTATGAAGCGTGAGAAGTTGTGATACGTGGAGAATACGTGTTTTACGGCCTAAGTGGTCGAGTGGGAGCTGTTGGACGGGCCTAATGAGATTAGGCCCAATGGCCACTTAAGTCGCCTAGGGCGATAACCCTTACTACCCCCTAACCTATATAAAGGAGTTTAAGGGGGTTAGCTCGGGTAGACGCTATGACGCCAATACCATATCTCTTATATCCTCCTACTTCTCTCTCATGGTCGAACTACCATCTATCGAGTTCTCGGGTTTAGGACGTGAAACCCTAAAGCGACTCTAGTAGCCGCTTGGTATTATTATTGGCGTGACTGGTATTCTTTATACACGTGGACTATTACCGACAGTATATTTCCGCATCCAGGTTAGTCCTATTTCTTCCTACACCAGGCAATCAAGAAGGTGCATTTCACCGATAACGTGATGCATGCATAGCCTATTATCTGTCATTCACTGATACTAGTACTTGAACGACAACATATTTTTTAGGTCCGGACATCGTCCTTGATTCCCAATTGTTCGGATTTCAAAGGGACACTTAACAAAAAACACCAACCAAAAAACGTCCTATGAAGATAGCGATCATATAACCCCCCCCCAAAAAAAAAAGGCAATACGTGATCAACAAAGCTGTCAAATGGGTTTGTACGCTCAAATTTAAGTTTTGAATTTTGAGAGCTCAACCTACTTTATGATTTAGTGAATATTGATTTTGGACTACTATGGGCCTATTTAGCAATCGGATATTGGTTGTTAATTGTTTGAATTAGCTGTTTAAATTAATTGTTTGAATTAGCTGCTCAGAAAAAGTATTTGGTAAAATTCCATTGATACTCTTTCTCTAAAATATTTTCAATTGAATGAAGTTTTATTTATTGATCATCTTATTTTATTTAAAAAATTAAATTTATATCATATGTACAAATTAACTTTATCATCGGAACTTTATTTTTTATTAATTTTAAATAATTTTTGTTCATTACTTATCTGATGGATATCATCCCATGTAATCCTCAATTAGCCCTAATCATTTTTTTGAACCTGTGCACAAGCTGATTTTGTGCATTTAATTTCCTAAACCTCCAGGAGGTTTAGAGCATTTTCTTTTTATTAGAATGTTAACTAACATCCTGAACTTTCAAACCATACACAAAGAGTCAAGTCAAGTCAAGTCAAGTTTAGCATGATAAATCCAAGCCCTAAACTAAATCGTTCAAGTTTAGGCCATTTTTGAACCTGTTTCAGCTTTAAGTTGATTCGTCAACTTAAACTTAATTTAACTTTGATTTTTTTGCTAAGAGAGTTTAGTAACACTTTAATACACTTAATTATGCAATTAAATCAGTTTTAAGTTAAGTATTTTTGTCCAAAATTTCAAAGCACAAAACAGCCCCTACGGTCTTTAACCCCACAGTTATAATCAGTTTTGTACCATAAATTACCTAAGCTTTTGAAAGGTTTAAGTCCAAACTTTCTACATATCATTAAACCTTAGGAAGTCTAGTAGCAACACATTTGAAGAAAGCCCATGAAAAACCAGCCCAAACGTCCCAAAACAACCCAAAATAGAAACCTGCTTGGTTTAGCTCCTAATCTGCCTGGTTTAATTAAACTTATTGTTTAGGCATCTAAATCATGACTTAAGCTCGGTTTCTTAATAGGGGGTTTTTAGGCACCTCAAGATTAGCCGCCAATGCAAAGAAATGCCACATAATCTGCCATTGAGAAAGGTAAACAGGCTGCCCAAAAATCATGTAAAACGGCTCCCCTGTGCTATTTTGCTTCTAGCTTAAGTTTACCTTCCTAGTTGGGTTTCTTACACCTCTACCTTGCCTGCTTGGTTACTTACTAAGCTAGTAACTCACCTAACAGCCACACATGCATGCAACCTGGCACGACACATGTCAACATCTTTAAAGGCTAAGCAAGCAACGTGTCACCTTACTTCAAGCAAAGGCAAGGACACCAAGGGTGTTCTGGTTGGATGGCCGTAAAGTGGACATGCAAGCCACCACTGTTGCTCTCTCCCATGTGCACACAGATCAACTTAGCTAATTACAAGAGCTTAGACTTTTGTTTAGTTATTAATTTATTGTAATACTAGGCTTATTGTTTGTAATTAGTTCAATTAAGCATGCTTTGTAAGTTTACTTTGCTTAAGTTAGTTTAGGACCTTTCCTAAGCGTGAATTTACCTTTCAATAGTTTCCTAGTGTGAAGGGAAAGCTTAGGACCATGTATATAAGTACTACGCTGCCAACTTTGTAAGACAGTGTCGTTGAATTGAAATCTAAAGCTGAGTTTAACTCCTCAGTATCTGTCATTGCAAATTCTCTACTTGCTTATCCTTGCTTGGGCTAAGTAAGATGATCAAGTGAGTCTTAACTTTTGTTTAGGTGGTGATTGTGTATCCAAAACTTGGTTAAGGGCCATAGCATTATTCTTGATGGTGTTTCTGTATCCAAGAGTGGTGTTAGTTCATCTCCTATCTTTGTATTTTCTTTTAGATTCCCCCTTTAACTCTCTCTTGACTTCAGTTTGTATTCTTTGAGTTTTCATTCTATTTGAGCGTGAGCTTGATCGCGTGAGCATATACATCATTATCTCTTTTGTTTTCAATGTTTACTGACTTATGTAATGCCTACATCTTATAACCTTATTTTGTTCTTTTTGGAGATTCTTATTTTTTTATGAATTGAAATTCATTTGAACCTATATCTATATTTTTGTTATGAATTGAAATGTATATGAATTTCAAATGATTTGATCTTCATCAACCCAAAGAAAATTATGAATAAGTTTTATTGATGGCAATAGGGAGGGCAGAGATGAAGGTGGAGAGGTCGTGTAGATGAGATTGGAGGCAAAAATTGTCTAAAATTGAGGCAATGTAGAAAACTAGGAATATGGTTTATTAATGATATGTATGTAATTTTATTAAACTTTTAGGCAATATAGTAATTTCTACGAACAGCTATTCCCAAAAAGTTAATAGAAAATTATTGGAAAAAAAGTTATTTGGGGCAAAATAGCTCTTTCAAACAACTGTTTACCAAACACCTCTTTAGCTATCTGACTCAGTTAAAACAGCTAAAATCTCTCCAAATAACTCTTTTTTCTCCAAAAAGTTATGTTACCAAACACCCCTTATATGCACCCGCTCTTAACGCTTGTTTATTGTCATCTTGAGATATGATACAAAATAGAGCATTGTGAACTTTGGACGTAATATCAGTAGAAATAGCGAGATTTTGGGGGTTTGAAAAAGGAAAAAAGAACAAAGGCTGGTGTCTTTAAATAATTTCAAGACTATGGTATAATTTGTAGCCTCATACCTTCCGTAACTTCGTGTATGATCTCTATTCAAATTATTGCAATGGTGAACTTAGATAATAAGACTTTAAAAAAATAAAGTTTCCATAATTTTTTACAAAAAAAGTGATGGATAAGGCTTCTCAGGAATGGGCCATATAGGGTTTGCCCAACTTGATATCAATTTAGAGATGGGCTTGTGGTTAACGCCGCGGCCCATTAGCCCAGTAACGCATTTGCCGAGGTCAGTTAACTGAAAGGTTGGGAAGTAGTTATCCACGTGGCACAACGGCCGAGCTCCAAGAGTAGAGCAGCTCTGGAGTAGGTGTCGCATAAATACATAAATAGAGATAAATCATTAGAAAATAAGATTACTTTATATAAGCCTTTTTTAAATTAAAAAAATACCAAATCATAAGCCTGTTGGCTTCTAGGTCTAGCTAAGATTAGTTTTCAAGTTGGAAAAGTTCAACTTATAACTAAATTAAGTATATTATTAATATTAATTGTAGGTGTTGGATTTAGTTACATAACATGTAAAAATATGCTATTTATATTTCAATTTGGTATTATATAAATCTTAAGACATATGTTGATACTTTACTTTTAAAGATATATAGGAAAAGGTAAAAATAAAAGTTCTTGATAAATTTTTTTTTTTTTTGAAAAAAAGAAGTAGATTACCTTATAATTAAAGTAGTTCTTAACTATGTTATAATTTGTATACCTCAATATGCTAAACTTTTAATATATTCGATTGAATATCTTTGATCTCTCACACATATTTTTCTTATTAAAGTTGATTAAAACATAATTCAATAGTAAGACTCAAAAAAAAAATCAATTAATTTATATTCATTTATAATTCAAATTGTATTGTTATTATCATCATCAGTATTGCTGCCGAAATCATCAAGTTACTTCAAATTCTTATATATCTCCATTAAATTTATATAGAATACTTGAAAACTTCGCGGAGGGAAAACTACCTTTCAGGAACCTACTAACCGCAACTATGCAATGGAAAATAAATTTCTTAATTATTAGCAAAAGTTAAAATTGTCCAAGGACTTTTACTCTAAGAAAGATATCGCTTTAGGGTTACTTCACAGAAACCAAAAAGATGGTGATTTTCTTTTTCCTCAACCAAAAAATGCCATACCAAATTACTAAGTCTTTGATTGAAGTTTGGTTCTCACTTCTCACCCCCAAAATGGCGGTTTTAGTCTGCTAATTCGATCTGTTAAATTTTCCATAACCAGCAACAAAAAGGGGGTTCGTTAAATCTTCTCTTCCTTAACTTGTACGTCGTTTTTTTTTTAAAAAAAAAAAATTCGTCTAATAACTAAGTAAGTAAAATTCTGCCTTTTGCGCAATAATTTTCATTTTCAACATAATCCCATTTCAGGGAAGGGAGAAATGAGAGGGACACTCTTTTAATTTGAGCTTCGACTTTGCAAATTTTCCATGCTCTGTTCTCGTCAAAGTTTCCTT
Organism: Carnegiea gigantea; assembly: GCA_029747015.1. NCBI lineage: Eukaryota > Viridiplantae > Streptophyta > Magnoliopsida > Caryophyllales > Cactaceae > Carnegiea > Carnegiea gigantea. The sequence continues at coordinate 282,966 of JAKOGI010000489.1, forward strand.
GTTGGTTCCCATCAACATTTTAATTTTATCCGTGAGTCATAGCACAAACTTTAATGGGTTTTTCTTAGGCTCTCAGATACTCAAAGCAGCTTTTCCCTGCAATCCTTGATCTGGGTTTTTGTTTTTTTGAAGAAATTTATCTGGGATTTCAGCGCTCGATCTAATCATCGAATATAAATTAACGGGTACGAAGAAAATGAAGGAAAAGTCAGCGCCTTTGATGGTGGTTTCTTTGATGATGATTATGATGATCATTAGGCCTTGTTTGGGGAGGTTTGTGGTGGAGAAAAACAACTTGAAAGTGACTTCTCCAGACTCATTGAAAGGTGTTTATGAATGTGCAATTGGGAATTTTGGGGTTCCTCAATATGGAGGGACGATGGGGGGGATCGTGGTTTTCCCTAAATCCAATGAAAAGGCTTGCAAAACCTTCTCTGACGATGAGATTCCCTATAAATCGAAGCCTGGGGGTCATCCCATCTTCCTTCTTGTCGATCGGGGAGGTTAGTTTCTCATCTTTCTTCCTCAATTTGTAGCAGTGATCACAGTTTATTGTTATTGCATGGGCAGATTACCTTTTGGGGTTTTCTTTTTTCTTTTTGGGTTACTATTTGGTTTGCATGTGAGATCATTTGGGATATGTGCTATTATGCTTATACCTTCTTTTGTGTTTCATGGAGGATCACAAATTTTATTGTTATTATTTTTTAAGTGGTAGTGATTGTGTGAATTGATGTGTGTAGCAGTGTTCACCTGTGTGTTGGCTTCGATGCTAAATTCAGTTGCTCTTACAATCATCTTTAATTTGATTATCCCTCTTCTAGAAGAAAGGAATAAAATAACAAACGGGCATTTAGATATGCTAACAAGAACAAGTGGATATCAGTAGTATTGGATATTTAGATATGCTAATACTCTAGTTGGGAAACAATTTGACCGAGCACCAAAAAAAAAAAAAAAAAATCAAAGTTAAAAATTAAAACTTGAAACTTAAAAAAAATGAAGATGAGTTGCTGGACTTGACCTTTTTTAGTTATGCCTGACAAGATTGTTATTTAAATTGGGATGTCCTTTGCATTCTTCGCCATGATTGCAACTGCATTCGGGTGTGGTGTATCTTAACTCATCTGTGAAATTCTGTATGTTTTGTTGTGTCCACTGAGGTTTGAAGGTGTTGTCGAAGTGGGTAACTCGTGATTGGTTGTGTTTTGATGTGCAGTGCTGAATTATGGGCCACTATAACTTTGCTTTTTACATGGTCTGTGACCATTTTGTATTCAACTGGTTCAATTCTTGTATTTATAGCTAGGCTTTCATATTATGTAAGCAAAGGCATCAGATAAGTAGTCAAGAAGGACATTGTTCAAATATATGCTAACCTAGTTATGAATCTGTAAGCTTGATTCTGAATTTGGACTTTGCGGTCTTTCCAGAATGTTATTTCACCTTGAAGGCATGGAATGCGCAGACAGGTGGAGCTGCTGCTGTGCTTGTAGAAGATGATAGAATTGAGCCCTTGATTACGATGGATACTCCTGAAGAGGGGGCTGCCCAGGATGATTATGTACAGAATATCACCATTCCTTCGGCCCTCATTAGCAAGGCTTTGGGGGATAAGATCAAGAAAGCTGTAAAAAATGGTGAAGTTGTGCACATCAGCCTTGACTGGCGGGAGACAGTCCCACATCCCGATGAACGAGTTGAGTACGAGTTTTGGACTAATAGCAATGACGAATGCGGGCCGAAGTGCGATGCACAGATTGAATTTGTGAAGGAGTTCAAAGGAGCTGCCCAGATACTGGAAAAGAAGGGTTACACTCGTTTCACACCTCACTATATTACCTGGTATTGCCCCGAAGCTTTTATCTTGAGCAGACAGTGCACAACTCAGTGCATCAATCGCGGGAGATATTGTGCCCCAGACCCTGAGCAGGATTTCAGTGTAGGTTATGATGGGAAGGATGTTGTCCTGCAGAACTTACGCCAAGCTTGCTTTTTCAAGGTGGCTAATGATAGTGGAAAACCTTGGCTTTGGTGGGACTATGTTTCTGATTTTGCAATTCGTTGCCCTATGAGAGCAAAGAGGTTCACAAAAGAATGTGCTGATAGAGTCATCCGATCTCTTGGTACGTTATGGAGGGGGGGGTTATTCTTTGTTAGATACTCGGACATAGCATCTTTTTATGTGTCTGTGAGAGTGTGTGCCCCCCCCCCCTCGGGGGGTTGGGCAGTTCAAATCTGATCTGCTCTATTTTCACAAAATATTTTGCAGATGCATGACCATAAAACACTGTTTGGTTCTCAAACTGCGGCCATCACGTAGTCTGATTCCTAACTTCTTACGTGTAATAGTCCCCTATGAATGGGTCAGTCCATTCTTGAACTTTTACCGATTGAGATCTGTTATCATTCTCACACAAACCTTGTGTATGAAATTGCCTGGGGACTCAGGGAGTTTCAAATAGCTATTGTAACAGCTGTTGTATTGCAGAGCTGATATCACAATTGTCTTTAAGTGAAAGAGTTTTTGTAGCTACCAAATTAGTTGTCAAAGTTGTAAGGGCTTAAAAAGAGGAAATTCTCCTATGTTATATGTATTTTCACATGAGACCAGGGACTGTAATCTCAACTTTAATTTGCTGATCTTGGAATAAAAAGTTCAAAACAAATTTCTGGTGGATTGAGGTATAGTTGTATCTGCTTATATTGCCATATCTGGCCAATTGAATCTACTGTGAGATCCATTATGGTATTTCTTAACTTGAACAATAAAGCTGTCACTTCTTTGATATGCTTCAAAGGTGTTGATCTCAAGAAAGTAGATGAATGCATTGGAGACCCTGATGCGGATGTGGAAAACCCAGTCCTTAAGGCAGAGCAAGAGGCACAGGTACCAGAACAGAATGCCCTCTTTTGGCTTTTTTTTTGGGGGGGGGGGGGTCTTTGAAACATGTGTCTAGCTTGCCTTTGGTTCTGAGAAGTATTGCCTCATAAAATTTCTTTCAGATTGGTCATGACACTCGGGGAGATGTGACGATGCTGCCAACTCTCATAGTGAACAACAGGCAATATAGAGGTTTAAGGATGACATTTGATATAATTGTTAGCTGACGTGACTTGATGTATTTCAGGATACTGACATTGGATATATTTAGGTAAATTGGCAAGGAATGCAGTTCTCAAGGCCATTTGTGCTGGTTTTGAAGAGACAACTGAACCATCCCTATGTTTAACCCCAGGTTAGCATCCATTTATCTTGCATTCAGGGCACTTAACATTTTCTTGTTTCAGGATTTTGATGTATTGCTCAAGGTTTGCTAGCTGTTGTTACATTGTCATTAGTTGAATCGAGATGCAAATATTAATCTGAGTAACCAAGTAGTTATGATACTTTCCTTCCTCCCTGAAGGGGGAAAAATATTAGTCAAAATGCTGAGCTCAGGTATGGACATAAACCCAAACCCCCCTGGCCAATTTTTGGGGGGGGGGGGGGGGAGTACGTTCTCTATAACCGTCTGCAAACTTTTGTTGACAGATATAGAAACAAATGAATGCCTGGAGAACAATGGAGGATGCTGGCAGGATAAGCATGCTAATCTTACTGCATGCAGGGTAAGTATAGAAATTTGTGTTTGCACCCACTCTTAGCGGTGAATAGATAGGCAACAAGAAGTTTGTTTGGGTGTGGATCTCTTGTTCATCAATTCTGAATGCTGCAGGATACCTTTCGAGGCAGAGTCTGTGAATGTCCCACAGTGCAAGGAGTCAAGTTTGTTGGTGATGGTTATGTTCATTGTGAAGGTACATACTTAATAAGGCCTATGACGGGTGTATAAATCAATAAATTTAAAATAAGTTTCAGAGGGAGCCATCTTAAGTAAGTTCTGCATGCAATATGGATAATATGTTGCTTGCTTTGCAGCTTCTGGGCTTTTCCGCTGTAAAATTAACAATGGAGGATGTTGGCAGGATACTCGTGGTGGCAGGACTTACTCTGCTTGTGTGGTAAGTGTTCATATGGTATTTTTTTTAATGCAGTGGTACTGTGTACATGCATGCAAATGAAATAAAATAAACACAAGAGTTGCTTGGCAGTTTTGATATTTCCTGTTTTGCTGATGCTGAGTACTTAATACCATGTATGTTTAGGACGAGCACACACACGGCTGTAAATGTCCACCAGGATTCAGAGGTGATGGAGTTCGCTCCTGTGAAGGTACAACCGTCTTCTGTGTTTTACTGCTTAATTTAGATGTTGTGGTTATGTAGGACACTAGTTTTGAAGTTCGAACGATTGCAAGTGTTTTTGACCCAGCTATTTCTTCATTTCCTAAAGCTCGGTGTAACAGAAATTCAGAATCTCTTGAATGCTGTGGAATTTGGAAGCGAAAAATCTTAATGCCTCATACTCAAGAGTTCAGCTTTATGAACATTTATTAGTTGCTTTTTGTCTTGAATTATTAACATGTTTACTTAGAAAGACATGTTCCTAGTTTATTTTACTTTGGATGTGTAATAGATTACATGATCTTCTGAGAGCAGAGGATGACTTGCTTTGTGTTTGGTAATTATCCAGATATTGATGAGTGCAAGGAGAAAGTAGCCTGTCAATGCCCAGAGTGCAATTGTAAGAACACTTGGGGCAGTTATGAGTGCAGTTGCAAGAATGGCCTGCTGTACATGCAAGAACATGATATATGCATAAGTGAGTAATCTCAGCTTCCCTGTCCATGTCTTTGTCCATGATTTTCTTTTCTTATCCCTTGAATGGTACCTGATCTAGATCACTTTTCATAGTAATCTTAGATGTTAGAACATGACATGCGGATGTTGATTATACGTCTTAAGTTCTTAATCTTCCCAGAGTGGGGATCCATACTTGAGGGTGTTCTTGTTACGTATCAACCCCAGAGAGACAGAAGTAAAGCCCAGATAGCTGAAGGTTCTCACTCCGCCGTCATGGCTCATGATAGCTAGATTTAGCTCCATCAATGTCGCTTTTCTGATGTTCACTCCTGCTTATTCATTAGTAAGGTCAATCTCCCAAAAGAATAATGCTATGCAAGTATTGGTATACTTTTCTTATTAATGTCGGTGTTAGGAGGCGCATTTTGTTTCCATTTTTCAGGTCTCCTACATTTTCTTACCTTGTTTTTCCATCTGATTAGGATTTGCTCCAATAACCTCCTTTGGTTGTGAGCATCTGATGATTTCTTAGTTACTCTTGTCCGAATGAATGCATCACACACCCTTTTTTTTTTGTTTCCTTCTTTTGTTTCCTTTTTTTTGGGGGGTTGGGGGGGGGGGGGGGGGGGGGGGGAGGTTGCAGTTTAGGGGGCAGTCAAAACCTTTCAAGTTAGATGTTCTAATTTCAATTCAATTGCAAGGGAATGGACGAATGGTTATATGTACATTTGAAAGCCCACAGCATGGCTGCTCCAAACACCCCCCCCAACAAAAAACAAAAAACGAACATTAAATACTACACTCGAATCCTAGACATATTTTACATTTGGTTATTTAAAGTGTGTATGCCTTAGCTGCTCAAGAAAAAGGGGAATGGCTGTATCCCTTATCCTCAGTCCCTTGCCTTATCGCCATGGAGATTCAATTGCTGTGTACCTGCCTTTCCTCCATAGCTGTGGTAAAAAAAGACAGGCTAAAATGAAGTACCATATCTTGATGATTTGCAATGTATTTGCAGGTAAAGATGGCAGTTCAAGGGTCGGGTGGGCCTTTATTTGGGTGATTACTCTGGGCTTAGCTGCGGCCGGACTGGGTGCATATGTGGTTTACAAGTATCGGATCCGAAGGTACATGGACTCAGAGATCAGGGCGATCATGGCTCAATACATGCCTCTTGATAGTAATGTGGAGATTGCCGGTCATGATTCCCATGAATCTATCTGACAAGTTAATTCCGACATAGAAGACGGCATCAAAGAGGTGGGCTGGTGGGGGAATGATGAGTTTTTAGGCCTTTTGACCCCGAAAATGCCGTCGTTATTGCCCCCTTGCTCCTCGCATGGCAAAGAAGGTTTGGTAGTGGTCACCTGTACCTATCCTTATGAGGCTATAAATTTTCGGACTTTTTTTTCGCAGGGTCATGATAAATTTTCAGACTTCCCATTATAAATGTGTCTATATTTGCATGTTGTAAATGAAGTCTGATGTTCTCAGTTCTGCAATAAATCTGCCTGTAAAGAATAAAGCAGCGAGGGAAGTGACCGGAGTTTTCAGCTTGTGTACCTAAGAATTGATTGAGCTTATTAAGAGCTTCTTTTGTATAGATCAGAAAACGTTCAAGATTTCTAGCGGGGTTTCTCTTAAATTGGGTAGCTTCAGGTGGTTTGTAATGGAAGAGCCATATCAATTCAACCATTATTGGATATGGTGACTCCCCCATATGGGGGGAAAAGGTCTCAAACACACTAGCATTAGCATATCTGGGCGGAATTTGAATTCAGGTTACAGAGATAAACGTTTAATGCAAGTTGAACAGTGATACGAAAATGTAGTTTTTAACTTGGGAATCCATACCATACCTTCAGAGTCTCATAATCCCGCTTAGCGATCAAATCCATGCCCTCAAGGCTCCTCTTCTGATCATCGTTTGAGTTTGACTCCATATGAACAATCAGATGACACTCAAAATAACTCGTTAATTGTTACTTCGTATCAGCAAATCAACAACACTAAAAACAGGATGAACGTCAAAATATAGTTGCCTAATCCATATGATGCTAATAAAATATGATACATTGAGGTTACTCAAATTCGCAAAACAGATATGCTCTCAGAGTCTTAGTGCAGCTTAATTCCAATCATTTACACACCGCAACGGCGCAACATCAATGAAATCGATATGCCCCCTCCCCCCCCAAAAAAAACAAAAAAAAGCAAAACGGAACGCAGAAAGGAGCATGGGTCCGTTGCTGCTTATTACATGCTACAAGTCCAATCGAAGGAAAACTTTTTTCTCAAACAAAATTGGCAGAAACAGCCACGATCTACCGTACAAATTAGCTGACAGCAGGGCAGACTGCTTCTATGACCTTCATTACCTAAGCCATCTGTGGTTTTCCGGCAATTGAGCATCCATCCTGATAAAGTTCATCTTCCTGCTTATACGCCAATCCATCTGCATAAAATCATTGAAGCTGAAGCAAATCTGGGATATGCTTCATCCCAATCTTCAACTTTGCACCTCCCCATCAAGATTTGTTCGTTTATGTGGGTTGTTGTAGATGATCCTATATATGAAGAAAGCAGCCACAGCACCACTGCAGAGACATGCATCAAGGTCGGAACTCATACGCGGGGCACTGGCGCATCATCTAAAGAAAATTGCAATTGTCAAACACAGAACTATATTTGAAGATTAATTGTTATAGTGAGCATTTTGCTTGATAGTACTCTCTTTGTCCAAATTAATCATATTCCTTCTCAGAATGCTAAGATCAGCTGCCAATTGGGAAAGACTCAAAAGGCAGTATGAAAAGCTGAGTTAAATGTTCATTCACCGAAGCATAAAATAACACATTTCTGCTTGGAAAAGGTCAACAGACATGGCAGGACATGGACATCAATAAAGGGTGATGAAAAATTCGAGTGAAACAATAGCATATGGTGCTGCCTGTGAAGAGCTTTGCCCATTCATGATTTCATGCGCAAGTTTCCTTTTTGTTTTTTAAGTCCCTCTCCTTTTTTTATTTCTTCCTTTTTATTGGGAGGAGAAAAGTTAGATGATGTTAGCAAGTATCAAGAAGAATGCATGGAACCAGACATAATGGGAAGTAGCGTGATAAAAACCTGACAACTGTTTTGACTAGCCCCACAAATGTCAGTCCCTACAATAGAAGGAAAAAGGATATGAAATAAACTGCCAACTGACAACAACGAGAACAACATGACCAAAAAAATTAACAAACACAATGGCGGTATTACCTGAAATAATAGACGTACTTCTTTAAGAAATAGAATACCAGATATTGCTACATAACCAAAACATTGTTAAAAGGTTGAATACGATAGTTTGACATATAAATGCTAGAATTCATGGAAAATAACTTACAGGCATCAACTACCATTTTTAAATGAAATGCAGTAAACAGTAGTGCAAATTCGCATCTCATAATAAATGTAGCGAGTATTTCCAGGTCAAATTAAAGCATTTAGATATCCTTCACTAAAAGAATCGAAAATTTGTGCATAAAACCTAAAAACATTTATCCAAATCCTTCCAGTTTCCATCCGGTATTAATGAGCTGCATTTATAAACTACATATCCACAAGGATTCACCCACATCTAGCAACACCTGATTTTTCCATTTTCTGACTATAGCTGATCCAAAGCATCTACAGACCATAGTGTCTGCTCCCCCCGCAATTTGACCCAATCGCCTGAGATTTTTGACAGTGATAGCAAGTTCTGAATCCTTACATAGGCAGTCGAAACTTTTTTTTTTTGGGGGGGGGGGTGGAGCATCAGAGGCGGCTGAAACTTGATAACCAATGTTTTTTCTTTTTTTATTTTGTGATATATGATACGTATTATGACTAAATGAAGGCTTTTATCCTAAAAGGCTTGTATATGGGACTCCAAAGCTTTTCTCTCTGTCCCGCATGAAGCTTACAGAAAACATCTTCTATTTAGGAAGCTTAGAGAGAAGTTTTTGTGGAGTAGCACGTAGTCTTCGATTTTCAAATCTAGGGTCAATCAGAACTAATATCTCTATAATTTTACAATTTAGGGGTAAGACTGCTACATCAGACCCCCTTCACACCCCACCTGGTGGCGGGATTTTTTAGAATTTGGATGCAATAAAGCGCATCACATTTAAGTATGATTGCTTTGGAAACATATCACAAAGGCCAAACAATTGGACTGATTTCTAAGCCCAATAGAGAAGGAAAACATCACTGGTCATGAATAAGATAGGCAGAGCTTGAAAACAACAGCTGGTTCCCTAAAACAGGGGGCTGGGGTCGCCCTTATTTCTGTTTCCCTTTTGTGGGTAGTTGTGTAATAGACTGAGTGATAACAGTCTAAGAAAGCATCATTATTGAGAAAGAGAATGTTCTGCATTACGTAAAGAATGGAACATGCCTAGAGATACTAACCTTTCTGTCCTTTCAAGGTCATGTTAGTGGCTTCTCCTCTTCTCCACGATCTTAGGCTAGACACGCTCAAGGCCAAAAGAATACCACCAAGGATTACACCAAACCTAATGGCAGAAATGCCACCAGTGATCATAAAGTCGAGGAAGCCACCAACAGAAAGAACTGCCCCTACAAAGGAAAACAGGAGTTACAGGACTATGAAACACCAAACAAAGAAATCAAGTCATTCAACTAATCACACGAAGAAGCTGAAAAGCATGGACCTGTCTACATCTCACAGTGAAAAATCATTAGAAACTCACTATCAATATATTAATGTACGCGACAGATACACATCCAAAATGCAGACATTTAAGCCCTTATAGACAAATCATGGCCTACATTATGTTTCATCCAAATATCAGTCCAAGTAGCATACCATATGGTATTCCAATATAGAAATCGCAGATTTTTGATATATCGTCAAAGATTATCAGCAGAAGCAAAGCTCAAAGGTCTCCACCACATCTTTCACAGGTTTAGGGGAGATCTCTGCTGCTAGAATGAGACACTGTCTCCCCTCTTCATGTAGCTCTTTTGTTAAAATACTTAAATCTTGTCTTGCCTGATCAGTCTGGATCTCCAATTCCGCTGCAGCTTCCTTCAGAATAACATTTCCCTTCTCGGAACATTCCTCATATACTTCTTGAAATGCACTCTGTAACTTTAAAACTCGCTCTTTAAAAGATGCTAGAGCCTGCTTCCAACCTTTTGAGATCCATCTCAATTTCTGCTTCCGAGGGTTTCTAGGAGCATCAAATAAATCAAATAAATCCAAATAATCACAATTTCAGTGCAGAATGGGCATAATAGATGTGTACATAAACAAAGGCACAAAAGGGAGAGAATTGACATGAGTATATAGTATCAAACCCAGTTTACCAACAGGGCAGTATGGTTTAGGGAGAGTACGACAATAATTAGAGCATCTAAGGATCACACTCCAAAGTCTATAAGATGATGAGAATGATGCCAATAAGTTCATCAAATTGTTTCAAAGCGATATTTTAAGCATCTGAAGGTCACTGAGCTAGAATAATTACTAATTAGAGCAGCAGTCTCGTAACCCATAAAATGAAGGCCATTATAACTAGTCTTCACACTTTTTGGGAAAAAGAGCAAATGTTGTAAGAGTAAGAATGAGTGCCTTTATACCTTTACAATGTCCATTCTTTAGTGTTTTAATATCAATAAGACTGTCATTACGTCTTGAAATGCTTAGGGGATATTTACAACATCCCAAGCTATCCCAGAGGTGAAGGTGTAACAGCCTCTAAGCACACAAAATAAAGGCTATTATACATGGTTTTTGAGATAGACTGATGTCTAAAAAGTTGGCCAATGGTAACCATGAGCTCATATTTACCCCCTCAGAATGTTCCAAAACATTTTCTGTCTGTTATAGGTAGTTCAGATGACATAAATGCCACCATAACACCATGTCACAACATTTTGGGATCACTCTTTCAAAATCTAGAAGATGGTTTCGGTGAAAACACAATGTCACAATCCCAATGACATCATTCCAAAGGCTATATAGAGCACTCCAAGAGGTTTTGATAGAATGGTTGCAACCTCCCTTGACCAGCAACATAAGAGATATTGTCAATGATTTTCACCATATTTGGAAAACAGCAAAGATGTCAAACAGTGACTATGGGTTCCTACTGACTGTGCAAATGATATATGGTATTTTAGGTCCATTTGGGATAGTTTAGGGGAAATTGTATATTTGTATGTTAATAATGCCATCATAGAATTGCTTACCTAGCAAGCACTTCTACTTAAAATTAGATGTACATACATAAGCACTCTAGCATTTTTGTTTTGATGCAAGATAATGTTCACACTTCACACTTCACTTGCATGTTATGGAATAACTTTTAATTGTGCTTATTTGCTACTCAATCTTACTATCTTCTTTCTTCCTAATTTTAGGATACTTTCCTTACAAAAAGAGTTTTGCAAAGTTCTAGAAGAAGAAGAAGAAGAAGAAGAAGAAGAAGAAGATTTTTGGCAAAATTTTTAGGAGTCTCCTGAGTCCGTCTCTTTATGTGCATGAGTAAGGCCACCTACATTCGAATTTCCCATTCGTGATCCAGACTGGATGGTGTTCGCTTTGTTGAATGAAGTATTTTTTTTGTGGACTTTTTGGTTCACGCTTTAAAACCAATAATATGGTCATATAGGATTCTTAGAATATTTAAGACATCCAAAATGATTTTGAAGGCAAAATGGCATAGAGTGTCTCAAGAACCCCCAAATGAGACTGATGTGGTTTTTTAGGAAACATGTCTGGAAACTTATCAAATGGGAACTAATACTCTTATTGGATGTTCTGAAAGTTTTAGGTATCTTATAATCATTTTGAGTTGATTGATTACCACCATGATATCCATCTCTCAAAAATCACACTTCAAAATATGCAAGTTGGTGCTGACAAAGATATTATACTCATTGCAATATCCAGAGTAATACATAAGGATTTTTTTTATTTTTTTTTTGAGTGGTCAGCACATAAGGATAAGTTTCGGAGTTATGGATGCAAAAACCTTTCAGGACTCCCAAGTTGAAGGCCACTATGCAAAGTTTACAAGTTATTGAAAAATACCTTCAATAGTATGTCCAAATGTTCTATAATATTCATTTCAGATGGTTTATACTTCATGGCATATGACATGCCATATGTTGCCCATTTCTGAGGTATCAACATGATGTTAAGGCAGGAATCAATAATACGAACCCCATATTTTTGCTAAATTGCTCATAAATTTGCTTGTAATTACTTTCTATAATGTTATTAAGAAAGGCCTAGCTTCAAGATTCTTACAATCATTGAAAAAAAAACACATACATGCAACTGAGGAGTTAAAGGTTTAAATTCACTGGAATCTTCACTTCGGGCTTTAATTTTGAAGCAATCTTATGCAACTATTTGAGGGCATTTCCCATAATTTTTGGGCACCAAGCCAAATTATTCCATGAAATATCACCTTAGTGAGCCTCAGGAAGGCGAGGTAGTGAAATTTTAACCCCCAGAGCTTAGTGAGCCTCAGAGCACTGGATGTAATGCTTTCTAAGACAGAGCTCAATACCTAATCATAAGCTTGTTATGGTGGTAGTCGTGGTAATATGAGATATCAGCTTCATTAAATATAATGCAAAATCAAATACTCCATTTCCAATTCAAACTCACCGAGCAAACACCAAACCAAAAGCTACAAACCTCTCACAACAAATTAAAAGCAAATTATACGAGAAATGACGAGGATTCAGAGGGGAAAACTCACGGAGTCTTCCTGGGAAGCGGCGAATGAGACAATGAGACGTTCCGGCTCCTGGACAGGCTGAAACCGGCAAGGCATTTCGCCGGCGGCAAAGGCAGAGGCAGCGAACTCCGACGCCGGTGAAGCAATTCCGACCGAAAACAAAACGGGGAGGTTGCAGGAAAAGAGGAAAAGGACGGCATAGAAGAAGATGAGAGCTCGTTGTTGAATGGGAGAAGTCCCAAGGTCGGATTAGGGTTTGTTAGGGAGAAACACTCCATAACCAGTGGCAGCCCCCGTAGTGAGAGAAATAGAGAGAAGAAACGAAGAACAAGGCAGAAACAAAGAAGAAGGAGAGAAACAGAGAGAAAGTAGGGGTGTTTAAAAATGGTGAGGACGGTGAGTACCAGGCAGAAGGGATGTGAGAGTGAAGACCTGACCGTTGAAAGCGGGGATGAGAGAGAAAGAGAGAGAGAGAGGCGACAATTGGATTTGCCGTAATGACACGTCAGTTGCCCTTTCGACTTTTGGTCAAACTTTGGTCCCCAACTCAGGAGCACACACCTCTACACTTATCAAATGGATTATTCAGTTTTGGTATAAATCAGGTTAAGTTTGGATCGAATTATATTTTAGACTAAATGATATTTTGCATCAGTCTGATTTGGACTGTGTGAACTTCGATTCAAATCGATTTTGGATCAACCAAGTTTTGATCCGATATGCTTGTCATGCAAAAACAAGCAATTTTGTAGAAAATTTTGCGTCGAGTATGATCCAATTCTGATCAATTCGGGTTTTGAGTTCACTTTCAGATGAAATATTCGAATATCAGGTCGGGTATAAATCCAAATCATTCGTTTCGAATTTCGAATCTCGGATCAGTTTTACTTGACTTTATCCGCACCTCCCCATAACTATGCACAAAACTAAGCCTGAGACCCAAAAGAGCATTAACTGCGGGCCACAATATGCACAGCACTCCAAATGTCCCACGATGCAGCAAAAAAAGTCGCACAAACTATATGAGTCAACCCCCAGCCAGCTAGATCCTGGTGGCATGGTGGCGCTACTGTGAAATTTTCCTAATAAATACTGCTCATATTTCCTTTATAATCTCATTGGACAAACCAACCATCACACTTCAGAGTATAACTTAAAATGGACATGCACACCTTAAATTTAAGACAACCTTATTCAAGGCAACTAATCCATCTACTATCTAATTTTTGTGCCATTCCATCTCCATATCGTATGAAAAACTGTTTTCATAACATCAGCAAACTATGCCTAATATTGTCAGGCAAATCACCTAAGCCTGGATAAAAATACATGCCAATTTACCAAAAGGGAGGTGAAATAAAATTACATGTAGGAAACTACCAATACATTCAGCAAAAGGGTGAACTTGAGAACGAGCCAATACTTTCTGCATGAATATGTCATGATACGACCATGCCTCAAAAAATTCGCTCAACCACCTACTGCGAGATACGTAACTATCTCAAGAGTTGGAGCTCAAACCTAACCCTCCGAGTTACAGAACAAGGAGTCAAACCATGATGGACAGGAATCAGAAAAATCTACATTTCTGCTAGAAAGATCATGCACGGTTCGTGTACTGTCCTGTTCTCGTATCAACCATTATCTCATCACCAATATTAATGAACAATGGCACGTTGACAACAACACCAGTGTCTACTGTAGCTGGCTTGGACCCACCTGCATTTGGACATCATACTCCACGACGTTAGGAAAGAAATAAGATGATATGATTGCACAAAGCCAGGCACAGAATCCATCTAACATCAAAAAAAGCGTCCTTTCCTTCAAAGGAGCAGTGATGGGATAGAAGATACAGTTCCATCAAGGGGGAAGGAGAATCACTTGAATCTTTATGCAAGGAGTAGAGTGACCATGACTTAGCTCAAGTGCCAATAAAGAAACTTCACATAAGCTATCCATAATGACAACTACACCCCATCTTGTACATACTGCACAATCATTCAGAGTATGCTTTCTGGCTGCTCAGGAGCATATGAACTCTTCAACTAAGTCTCTATATACGAAGGTGTAGCCATGCAAGAAGCCAGGCCAACTACTGAAACACATGTAGGATAGTAATACCTCAATAAATGTCTGAGATGTTTAATTTGTCTAAGGCAAATTTGAACTATTGATGCATATGTAGGTCAATATTGAAAATACAGCACCTAATGAGATCAGAATGAAGTCAACATGGCAAAGGCTGGTTAAAATATGTAGCGATCCAACTTTCAAGCATCCCCATCTCACTAGTGAAGTTGAATGAAAACACACATAGGACCGGGTATTATCTTGTATTTGATGGAAATCCTTCTGAGGATGCTTAGGTTATTACCTTGTGCAGTATCACCTCTAATACCAGGATCAGTATCAACCACAGTAAGCTTTACAATGATGGGAAGCTCAATGTCAATAGCCTGCAAGGAGTCCAACTAATAATTAAGCTTCATTGACATCAGCTGCTGCTGGTGGTGGTGGTGATAATGATGATGATAATGATGATGATGATGACGACGACGAAGACGACGACGACGACGACAATAACAACAACAACAACAACAACAACAACAACAATAATAATAAAATGCTGCCGTTGTTGGGATTCTAGGACACTGGTTTGGTGTACTTTGGTTTGAAACTAAAAAGCTGAATCGGTCTCTCTGCTTGCACAAATGCTTCGAGGAATAAGACTGCCTATATTTGAATGTCCCTAAAAACTACAAAAGCGGAACCCACACTGAAAGTTGTTGAAACTAAAGACCTAATGATTATTAAAAAAATAATAATAATAGTAAGCTTATATGACTCTTATTTTCATTCTCTACATGGACTTGCAAATGAAAGCAAGCAGATGGAGGTACTTTCTATACAACTAAACAAGTTCCAAGACCTAGAGTTTCCAGCAACCTAAACAGGTGAAAAGCCTAGAAAAAAAGAACAATAAGTACAGTAGTTACTTGGTCATTCCAGAATAGAAGATTGCAGTCCATTCCTTCTTTCAGCCACTTGGTCTTGTCACCAATGTCTTCTTCGCTGAGACGAAATTCTTCATATGTAGTCTGCAAGATACCCAACACACTTCAAAATACAAACTCTAAGATATGTAGCACGGACTATGGATGTGCCTTCAAGAAAAAGATTTATCTGCATAGGAGAAAAACTCTAGCACCTATTCACCCCATAAACAAAGTTTGTGCAACATAATGAATTCTACTTTCTATATGGCACACTTTTTTGTTGGTGGGACGCCCTTTGGGGGGGGGGGGAGATGAGGTGAATAAAGAAAGGCTATTATGGTAAAACAATGAGTCCAAAATCACAAAAACTATAAGTGTAACAGTAGATCATAGACAATTACATCAACATATCCACAAGGAAGAGTGAGGTGCTATGATGAGATCAGGCTTCAGAGGAGTCTTAACTTTTATTACAGAAAAACTATTCAATCAGAAATGAAAGTCTCAGTTCCAAGTCTAGCATCTAAAAACAAGTTATTAAGGACTTTCCCAGCAAAACTGGCATGCTGAAATAAAATATAATGATTTCTTTCCTCCACTTCTATCCTTCTGCTATGCACCTTAGTTTAAAAAAGCCCGCTTGAGCCACGCCTAGGTGCGCCCTGGCATGAGGCTACCAGCTCAGCGCCTCGAAGGGGATGAGGTGCCCCTCAAGGATGCGAGACTATATCTTCCCCCCCCCCTTTTCTCCTTTTTCTTAACCTCGCCTTTACCTTTTTTCTTCTTTTCTTTCCTTGTGAGCTAAAAGGCGAGCTAAACTTGTACCGTAAGTAACATGCATTGGGGAACTACGATGATAAGATAACATATCTTAAGGTTATTTGCTATGTTAATAGTCATATTGATGTCTAATCACATTCTTAATGCATTTATGTAACTTGTTTCTGCAAAATATGCTTTGTAAAATATGAAATACTTGTAAAAACTTTCGCATAGAAGTGCGCCTCGCGTTCATGATGCGTGTGCCTTCGCCTCGCGCCTTGCGCCTCACGCTTTGGGACCCTATGCGCCTCAGTGCACCTCGCGTTTTTTAAAACTAAGCTATGCACAACCATTTAGATTATGTTTTTCAAATAAAGTTTTTGATTCCTCACAGGGATAGAGCATCTTTCGCAGGATATAAACATGCATCATTGTCTATTCCACAGAAAAATAGTTTTTTGCTCCAATGACAACCTTCAGTGCCAGTGGATCTATGTCTAGGGAGATGTATGCGATGTTATATACATGCATTGTCGGAGGCAGTCTCAGGCTTTCTCTGGACACAACTTCAAATCTTTTAACTTCCTAACGAGATTGACATTTTGATAACATATACCACAATCGATTTATCTCTTTACAGATGGTGCTAGATTCCTGCTAAAAACAACTATATCTCGGGAATCATGAACTTCCATGGGATTACATTGCCAAAAATGCATCGGACAGCTGACACACAGCCTCTCCGTCACCTATATTCCAGAGGCATTCGTCACAATGAAAAGCTTCTACATATGCGCCCACGGTGAGCAGTCACTGCATCTGAGAGCATTTTGCTCATAATATCTAGACAGTGGCCACTAGTTTTACATGCTGGATAAGATGCATTGATCAGAGACTGGTCCATATATAATGAAAGAATAAAGCATGCAGAGTTCACTCAAGATTGTAGAAGATGGTCCTATTGGGTAATCATAAATTGAAACTCGAATGTGAATAAATAATAGCCAATTGGCATAACAGAAGATGTCAACAGCAGGGCAGAGATGCCTTGCAGAGGGAGGCTTTGGAGTTTCAACGAATTTACCAAGGAGCATTGTTTCAACGATCACTTCCAGACAACAAATTAAATAACGAATCCTCTACCAGATTAAATATTATAACTTTAAAAAAAAAACATACCAGGTCCATAAAGACATACATGGAGCCATCTTTGTATGTAAATTGCTTCGTTTCCTTGGATATATCCGCTTCAACAATCTGTCAAACACAATTCAATGTCCAACCAAGATTTTTTAAAACAGATGAATTTATAAATCCACCATTGGAGACCTCTAACAGCTATTAGATAAGCATCAATGTGAAAGTGGTAAACCACAAACCACAATATTCTATTTATAATTTATAAGCATGAAACTTCAGTAGCATGCGGAGTTTTATAACAATGTGCCTACAGGGCCGAAACTTTATCCTCAGACCAGCATGGAAGTACCATGTATCTACTTAGACATTACTATAAGAAGACTAGAATAGCTACCAGGATCGCTCTATACCCCCGCGATCTCTGTTCCGGAACAAGCAATACAAAGCCTAAATTAAACTAAATTTGTTGAATAAGTAGCAATCCACGTTCCAGACTAAGCGATCCAAGAAGCATTCCTGGGAACTATGACTAGATGCTGAGAATGCCAAACATACCAAGGGTGCATTTGCTGACAAGTATATTCCTTCGAGAAGATAACTATACTTAAATTATTCCATGTCAGAATAGTTTCCTTCAAAGAGTTAATGAGGCGTATGATTTCACTTTCCTTTGAAGGAAGTTATTTTTCATCTTTAGTTCCTCAGAGGAAACTGTTCTTTAACGCTATCATTTTAACTACTTCACCACATAAGTTCATAACATAAATGGCATATAAAATTCCCCTCCCCTAAAAAAAGGCACAAAAAGAACCGGGGCCCGGGGGCGGACAATGCCCTTGTCTCATAGCCCACTGAACCACATTATGATTATCACCAATGGCAGGAAGCTAAGAAGAAACAACCAGAGGATTGCATGTCAACACTGCTCAATCACATGTAAAAATTAGACTGCAACATATAACCTACAAAAGAACTGATAGCGGGTCTGAGGAATCAGTCTCAAGCTGTTGATTGCATGGTATATCAGTGCCTTCCCACCATCCAACCCCCACCAAAAAAAAAAAAAAAAAAAAAAAATGTGAGGAAAGAGAGAACAACTGCATGCAAGGGTGAGAGATTAACAAACACATCTGTGAAAATTAGGTCACTGTTGCAGAAAGTATACCGAACTTCCAGCACGAAAGGTTTTCTCAACCGTGTTTCCAGTCACATAATTCCGCAGCTTAGTCCTCACAAAGGCAGCACCTTTCCCTGGCTTTACATGCAGGAACTCTACAGAAGTTGAACAGAAAAGCATTAAATTGAGCTGGTTAATAGTAACTAATTGAGGGTTTCAAGTTCAATGGAACTTTAAGGGAGAACGTCACAGTCCAAAGTCGAACCATTTTTAAAGAGATGAAAGAATCAAGCATCAGATGTTTACCATTCCATATTACCCACGATACACAATGTTAGCAAACTCGAAGGTTCAACTATCTTTCTCGCCTATGGTCATTGAATTCATATCATTGATTTGCATGACCTTTCTCCTTCTCTTTCTCTTTGATTCTCTCGATGTGGGTCCCTGTGTTTAAAAAAGGCTCACAAAAGCCCAAAACCCACCCTCTTGCGCCTTGGAATGGGTCAAGCTCAGCCCGTTTTTAAAGCCCGCGCTTTTTTGGGCTTTTCTAGGCTTCAGACCGAGGCCCAAAGCCCACAAAGCCCGCGCTTTATAGATCATAACAGATCATTTGGGGAAAAAAAGAAAAAAAACTTTAAGAGGCCTCGACCCCTCTTTTTGTTTGTGGAAGACTTTCAATCAAAGTTTACTAGAAGTAAACAAAGCATATTGCTACTATTGAACATGAGTTTGGAGAACCCTGGTGAGAACAATCTAGTAAATGCTTTGTTCTTCTGTCTTCTTTCAGACTTCCTTCTTCATCTTTCTTCTCAGTTATTGGACAACCATGGAAGGTTTTTCTTTGTTTCCTTTTGTTTTTTTGCGGCTTCAAGGAGGTCGAAAATGGTGTCTCCTCCAATGCTACAATGGTACCGAGCCCCTTTTTTTTGTGGTTCTTAGTCTTTCTCCCTCTCTCTCTCTCTCTCCCTTCCTGGCATGCTGGCAGCATGTGTTATGTTTTTGGGGTTCAATTTATAGTAATCTAATTGAGTTGTGTTTAATGCTTTATTTGTATTTTGTCGTGTTTAATTGATTCTCTTTTCTTTTTCTGGTGAAAATCATTTATTTGATGCCATTATCTGGCTGATTTTAGAAGAAATATGGTTTTGGAATGATTTTCAAGCATTTTTTTAGTAAAAGTGCGCCTCACGTCTAAAAGGCCCGCGCCTTCGCCTCGAAGCCCGCGCCCGGGGCCCTAGGACTCTTTGTACTTTTTTGCGCCTCGGGCTTTTTTAATTTAAGGTGGGTCCAACAGAATAGACAGAAAGGCCTGCAAACCTCATTTGCCTGTGTCATGGAGGAATTGGTACTACACGGAATTTTAGGCCTTACATTTCCTAACCTACCCAACTCCCAAAACCAAATTCCGGGCATCATAATTTTCGCGCTCCTCCTGAGTGTCATCTATAAATTGTGATTAAAATTACTAAGTACAAATCTGTGTTTGCCATGTTTCTGACATTAAGGGCGTCTTGAGCCCAGTACTACAATTCATAAGTTAGACCATACTCAAGAGCGGCATTCGGAGTATCGTTTAGTGTTTTGACTAAGTTAAGACACTAATTAGTCATTTTATTATGTTCAGTAATAGTATTTGGACTAGCATTTTAGTAGTGTTTAACGTTTCAAGCAACGTTTCTAAAAGCTAATAGTATTAGCTTTCGCCTTTAGACCTTCAGAAGTAGCGTTCCATATTTTTTGGTCAAAAATACCCTTTGAAAATTTTATCTATAGAAATTATGCATATCTTCTTACGTCGATTTATATTAATCATCCAAACCATCAGTTAAATTTATTGAACACATTTCCTTCAACCGCTCATCTAAACAACCACATGCTAACAGCTAAATTAGAGCACCAAATAGTTATCCGCTACATAAAGAATTAATTTTGCAGTGGGGGTTGTTTCTGTCCTAGATGTTCGAGCTTTATGGGAAAATCAATATGTTGATTTTGTAGCTCTTAATGCAGTGGGCTTGTCAGGGGGTGTCCTTGTAATGTGGAACAAGAGTGTGTACCGCTTGGTGTCAACTTTTTGTGGTGACTTCTCGATCACGTGCATTCTTCATTCGGTCGACAGTGGTTTTGAATGGGCTTTTACAGATGTGTATGGCCCTCAATCTAGGAGTGACAAATTGACATTTTGGGAAGAGTTCTGTTCTATTAAGGACAAGTGGTCCGGGCCTTGGTGTGTAGGTGGGGATTTCAACGAGATCTTATACGCTCACGAAAGGAGCTCCGGTTTTAGTCCCTCTAATTCTATGGAGGAATTCTATAGCTTTATTAATAGCTGCGCTCTTGTTGATTTGCCTTTACAAGGAGGGGACTTTACTTGGTCTAGAGGTGGCGAGGTTCCAGCCCGCTCAAGACTTGACCGTTTCCTCATCTCCTTAGATTGGGATCATTTTTCTGATGCTATTCAAAAAAGGCTGCCTAGGCCTCTTTCAGATCATTTCCCAATTTGTTTAAAAAAAGGGTCTTTTCAGAGGGGAGAATCCCCTTTAAATTTGAGAATATGTGGCTTCAAGTTGAGGGTTTTGGGGATCTTATTAAGAGATGGTGGGAAGAGGCTCGTGTTGAGGGTTATGCGAGTTTCGTGGTTGCGAAAAAATTGAAGGTGATCAAAGCGGAAATCAAGAAATGGAACAGAGAGGTCTTTGGGGATATCAAGGTTCGGAAGTACAACCTCATGGATTCTATTAACCAACTGGACTTTAAAGAAGAAACGTCTGGTCTTTCTAAGGAGGAATTGGAGCAAAGAAAAGCCGACAAAGATGAGCTAGCGAGAGTCATTTTTATGCATGAGATTTCCTGGAGACAAAAGTCGAGGGCTTTATGGCTTAGAGTTGGAGATCGGAATACCACATATTTTCATAAAGTAGCTAGTCTTCGTAGGAAATTCAACTCTATGTCTGTTGTGGTTGTGGATGGGAACCGGTATGAGGATAGGGATGAAATGATATCTTCCATCCATGGGTTCTACAAAACCCTCTTCACTAAGTCAGAAGTGTGGAGACCAAAGGTTGACAACTTGAGAATGCCCTCCTTGACTATTTCTGCTAGAGAGGGACTTCAGTCGGAGTTCTCGGAGGAGGAAATTTTGAAAGCTCTTCATGATTGCTGTGATGATAAATCTCCAGGCCCAGATGGTTTGACTATGGCTTTCCTCCAGGCGAATTAGGACACTCTTAGGAGTGATGTTCTAAGGATGTTTTTAGAGTTTTACCACACGGGGAAATTTGTGACAAGCCTCAATGCTACTTTCATTGGTTTGATACCTAAGAAAGCCAATGCCAAGGATATTAGAGATTACCGACCAATCAGTCTGATCGGTTGTATTTACAAGCTTCTTTCTAAAGTTTTGGCCCAAAGATTGAGAGGGGTAATTGGGTCTCTTATTTCAGAGAATCAGAACGCCTTCGTAGGAGATCCTCAGATTTTGGATGCCGTTCTCATTGCAAATGAAATCATTGACTCGAGAATCAAGTCCGGGATTCCGGGAGTCGTTTGCAAGCTGGACATCGAAAAGGCCTATGACCATGTTAACTGGGAATTTCTGTTGTATGTCTTGAGCAGAATGGGGTTCGGGGAGAGGTGGATCACTTGGATTCGACATTGTGTATCTTCGGCCTCCTTTGCAATTCTTGTCAATGGCTCTCCTACAGAGTTTTTTTCAGCTTCTAGAGGACTTCGCCAAGGGGATCCTATCTCTCCTCTCCTATTTTTGTTGGTCATGGAGGTTTTCACGAGAATGCTTTTCGCAGCCACTTCAGCTGGTCTCCTTTCGGGTTTTCAGTGGGCCGAAGGAACGCAACTATCATTAATGTATCCCATCTTCTCTTTGCCGATGATACAATCATTTTTTGTGACAATGATTGTGAACAGATGGTGAATTTGCGTTGTATCCTCATATGGTTTGAGGCAGTGCCGGGGCTACGGGTCAACTTGGCTAAGAGCTCTATTTTGCCGGTAGGTCAGGCGGACAATATCCATTTGCTAGCGAGTGTTTTAGGGTGCCGAGTGGATTCTTTTCCTACCTACTATCTAGGTCTTCCTCTGGGAGCAAAATTCAAAGATAAATCTATTTGGGAGCCAGTGGTGGAAAGATTTGAGAAAAAGCTCTCTGGATGGAAAGCCAACTATCTTTCCAAAGGTGGGAGACTCACTCTCACCCGTAGCGTCCTCTCTAGCATCCCTACTTACTACCTGTCGCTTTTTTCAATTCCGGTTTCTGTAGCGGCCAAGTTGGAAGCCATTCAAAGGAACTTTCTTTGGGGATCTTTTGGCGATGTTTTCAAGTATCATCTGGTGAGATGGGACATTGTTAAGCTTTCCTTGTCAGAAGGAGGGTTGGGAGCCAGAGATATGAAACTCTTTAATAAGGCTTTGGTGGATAAGTGGCTATGGAGGTTCATGAATGAGAAGTCCAACCTGTGGAGGAGGGTGATATGTTCAAAGTATGGGGAGAAGAGACTTGGGTGGTTTCCGTCTAGACCAAACGGTCCCTATGGGGTTAGCCTTTGGAGATTTATTTGTAAAGGATGGGATACATTTGTCTCTCATCTATCTTTTGAAGTGGATATTGGCTCTACCATTTTATTTTGGCATGACCGATGGTGTGAAGGTGCCCCTCTGAGGGACCTTTTCCCTTCTCTTTTTGCGCTAGCAGAGAATAAAGACGCTACTATGGCTGATTATTGTGATAATGTGTCGGGTTCGAGCATTTGGTCACCTATTTTTATTCGAGATGCCTTAGTGGATGCCGCCTCCCTTTTAAACTTGCTGAGGAAGCTTAATGGGATGCTCATCAGGCAATTCCCTCTTGATTTAGTCAAATGGAATCTCAATCCCAAAGGGAGCTTCACGGTGAAGTCTTACTATTTGAGACTTGCCTCTGTGCCTTCCGGTTCTTCGCATTTACGGGAAAGGCCTTTTCCATGGAAGCTCATTTGGAGATCTCTGGCTCCTTTTAGAGTGTCTTTTTTTGTTTGAGAGGCTACCCATGACAGTATTTTGACTTTTGATAATTTGCAAAAGAGGGGTAAGATCTTGGTGAATTGGTGCCCATTATGCAAGGCTACAGCAGAATCGGTGGAACACTTATTGCTTCATTGTCCGTTTGCAAGAGCTCTTTGAGATCTAGCTTTCAGTTGTCTGGGAGTTTCTTGGGTCTTGTCCAAATCTATTTTGGAACATCTCTATGCATGGGAGGACTCTTTTGGTAGAAAAGCGAAGATGAAGATTGCTAGATTATTTCCTCATGCAATTTTTTGGAGCATTTGGCGTGAGAGGAATTGAAGAGTCTTTGAGGATGAGGAGATGTCACTTCAATGTTTTAAAGATTATTTTATCAAGACTCTCTATTTTTGGGACAAAGGGAACTTTTGTAACTCTCCTCTTGATCTCTTAGATTTTGTAGATATGCTGCATTTGGGCTGTACATAGCTGTTGTACAATGCTATCTTTGCATCCATTCTTTTGTTAATATAATTTCTTTTATTTTCCTGATCAAAAAAAATAAAGAATTAATTTTGCCGACAGGGTCTTAAACAAGGGCCTGTTCTGAACACCTCAGCCATTTTGCAGTAGAAGCAAACCAGAAATACTCAATAACTCCCAACACCAAGGCCCTGAAATTCGATCAAGTTCTACAATTTATACACTAACACATTATTACTGGAAATTCCATCAATCTTTCAACCAGCAATTCTAAGGGGTTATCAATTTTCTGACTAATACTGCACCAATTTCCAAGCAGCATCTACCATATGCCTTTTTTATAGGCTCCAACGATGATAGGGATAAGACTCCACACATTTGGAATATGAACCCATACCTTGCACTCAGGGATGCGCTTACAAGACAAATTGAAGATAACTTCGAGAAAATACTGAAAATTTAAAAAAAAAAAAAAAGAATAAGCAGAGATGTGAGCAAACCCAAGACTTTCCAAGGAGCACCATCGACCTCTATGTTAGTTCCGACCTTAATGTCATTGCTGGTTAGAGCATATATCTCTGTCAAATTACAAGAAATTACCATCACAAAATACAATAATTCAAGGAATAATCAAAACCTAGAGCAAAGATTAACGAAAACACAGAATTGCTTACTTGAAAATCTCGTTCGGCGGGGAACTACGACAGAGTGCCTCAGACCTCTAACTGACAACTTAGACGAAAATGCAGCTGATGAACTGACTGAAGGAGAGAGAGAAAGCTTGATGGCAGTGACTTCCGCCATTGATGCTGTCGGAGAAGCGAACGGGAGAGAGAGAGAGAGAGAGAGAGAGAGAGCTCAGTGTGCAGGTGTGATTTTGATGGCCATTGTCGTGATAAGGGGGCCGAGAGGAGCATTTTATTCGACTGGCCATTTAGTCCTAGAGTTAATTAGTTTGGATAAGCCCATAGGAGGTGAATTTTTGAGCCCAGCCCATACTTCCCCATGTTGAGGTTGATTTTTTTAAAAAAAAAAAAAAACTGAAATTGGGTTTGATTTTTTATTCTTCTGCATGTCCGTGCTCCCAACTTGAGAATCGAAAATGTAAACCATGCATCACTAAGGTTATGTTTGAACATTGAAAAATTTAGTGGAAAAAAAATTACAAAAATAATTTTTTTTTGTATGGTTAAGAGAAAATTACGAAGAATTTATATGGAGGAAAATTATGTGAAAAATTGTTAGAAACAAGTGATAAAATTTTTCTTATAAAATTAAGAGGAAAGTTTAGAAAACGTTCCCAAAAGAAACTTTAACCTCTTCCAATCTGGCACCACTTAGATGATATCAACATAATTCAAGTGATTCATCAATATTCAAATTTCTCATCCAAATTTTTGTATTTTTTCTCAATCCAAATAACAGAAAAAAACTCACTTTCTCTCTACTTTTTTTTCCTTCACATTTTTTTCCTTTAACTTTTCTTTCCACCAAATTTTCTAAGGACCAAATAAAATCTAAGTCTATATGCACAGCAACTGGGGCGAAAAAAGTATCCATTTATACAGTAGCGCTAGGTTTACAACTTCAAAATAGGAGGTATTGCTCAAATTCCAATATATAAAAGAGAATGTAGTCTGGTGTAAGATACTTGATTTTCACAAGGATCAAAGTTTACTTTCCTTAAGATATGTGTGCATGTAAAATTTACATATTTAAAAGAGAATACATGAAGAGAAATGGAGGAGTTTTAAGTGAGGGGAGAATTGTTTTCGAATTCTAGTGTGCTACAACATGATTTGCAGCATTAGTGATTATGCTCCATACATGCCCAAAACTATTGTCCCAAATAGACTTGATAAACTTGAGGGTCGGGTCGGATTGAGGGTCGACAGATAGGATTTTTTTGACCCTGATCTTACATGACCTTCATGCGGGTCAACACACCCCTGACCTTGACTCTAACCCTACGGGTACCTTAGGGTCATCGGATCATACATGACCCTCAAATCTTCCGATATAGAAAATGAGATTTTTCACTAAAGGGATGTTTGGTAAACAACTTTTAAGATAGTTTTTGGTTAAAAAGAGCTCGTTTGATCAAAATTAGCTATTTGACTTAGTAAAAAAGCTAATTCAGATATTTGATGGAATAGCTTTTCTAAAGAGTTTTTTAGGTCCAAAAAGCTAATTTAAAAAAGCTAATTTGATTAGCTTTTCGAAATAACTTTTTGAAGAATTAACTTTTTGTCTTACAACTTTGTTAGAAATAGCTAATTTTACTAAACAGTTTTTCTACAAACAGCTAATCCAAACAATTAATACAAATAACTAATTGAAATAACTAACAGCTAATACAAACAGCTAACAGCTAACAGCTAACAGTTGTTTGCCAAGCAGGGCTTAAGTTTTTTTTTTTTAATTATAAAGGTCAACATTAAACATCTTACAAAATAAAAAGTCAAACGATAATATAATACTCCGATGAAGTGTATCGCAACTACAAACACTCTAATGCGTAATTTAGTTATTAAACCAATAGACCGATTAGTTCATTAAAATGACTACTTAATCTACTCCAAATATCAGAGAGTCAGCGTTAGAAGGTTACGAACCAGTGAGGTGAATGGGGGGAAGATAATAAGGAGAGATAGGAAAGTGAAAACGAAAGCGAAAAAATTTTGAATAAATGAAACCGAAAATATCTTATGTTTATTTTAGTTTTTAATTTTTTTAAAAAAGTGAGGATCAGCAGGTCAAAATTTTTACCCAAGTTTGACCATCATCATAGTCGGGTACCCTCATTTGAGAGTCGGGGCGGGTCAGAGACAAAAAAAACTAACCCTGACCCTCATTTTTTTGGGTCGGATCGTGGCGGGTCGGCGGGTCCTCGACCCGTTGATTAGGTCTACTCCCAAATGGTAGATCACCTTAAAAGATGGGAAATTTTAGAATAAAAATTAGAAAAAGAAAAAATGCTATGGGGGTTGACATTCAGAAAAATTTAGGAGCCAAACAAGTCATCTAAATCAGTGGATTATGGACATATAATCTAGTTCAGCTCCATCATTTCTCATCGCATCGCCACCAAACTCACTTTCTATGAATGTTGTATTATATAGTACAAGCATACTTTTGACCTATTCTTTTTTCTTTTACGAATTACTATCTTAAATTTAGCAAATCTCATTCCTTCACTTCATCAAGGGCTTGTTCTTTTCTTTGGCCTTTTTTAGTTTATCAACTTCAACTCATTTCAATTAATTTCAACCAATTTTAGTCCACTTCAATAAAAAACACCAACTTCAATCCACCTCCTTTAAAATTTTATTCTTACTATTTTAACCAATTTCAACCTATAATATAAAAATATACCAACTTCAATCAACTTCAATCCACTTTAATAAAAAATACTAATTTAACCCACTTCAATCTACCTCAACCAATTTTAACCTATTTTAACTAACTTTTCCATTTTACCAACCCCAATTTACTAACGAAAAGAACAGACCTTAAAATAGGAACTTTTCTCTCTCTTCTAAGCATTAAACTTTCCATTGCAAAACTCCTTTTTAACAATTGTTATTACCATAAAGTGGTTGTGTCTACAATGATGTCCTTTGTTGTCAAATACTACAAAGCAAGTGTTAAGAGCAAAATTGAAAATTTCAATTCTAAGACTTAGGACCTATCCTTTTCGTTGAAAATGAGTGAAGTTGGTTGAGATTGATAGAAGTAGGTTGAAGTTGACATTTTTTGTTGAAATGGACAGAAACGAGTTGAAGTTAGAAAAAGTTGGTATAATTTTTTATATGATAGGTAGAAATTAGTTAAAGTGGATTGAATTAGAATAAAGTTAAAATTTTTTTATTAAAATTGATAAATTGATATTTACTAACGATAATAACAAGCCTTTCAATCTTGAATGCAGAGGTGAAAGTTTGCTTTGGAATCCACCCAAGACAAACTTTTTCGGCTCAACATTGGAGAACTAGGAGAGAGAGTTTAACACTGAGCTTTATTTTCTCGTATGCAAGTGCTTTAAGTTATATATACAATAGACCAAAGGGGACAGAAGTCACACCACAAACATTACTAATCCTGCACGCAAGTGAAGTTGGAGTAACAGGGAACAGTGTCCTTCCAGGTGATAGCATGGAGCATTCGCTTGCATATACTGGTAATTAATGTGTCGATAGTGACCAAAACCTAAATTAGGCACCATCATCTATCTTCAATTGTCATCTATTGATCATCCCCTCAATAACATTACGCCAGTACCGTCCCTTGTAAGTTCCATTGCACATCCACAAGCACAATTGTCAGACACCGCGCAGTGGCCCATGGTGCATGGCGATGCCAAGCATGACACCCGTATATATTATAACATTTCCCCCTTCATTTCTTTTGCTAAGAGAATGATGGCAAGAAAAATGGCACTTCTTCATCTTCTTGTTTTGCAAATGTCAATTAGAATAAATGCGTAAAAAAATAAAGTTTTCAAAGGCTATATATATATATATATATATATATATATATATATATATATATATATATATATAAAACAAAATCAAACCTTCTAATTTTGTTGACACTTGTTATTCTCACAAATTTTAAAATAGTTAATAGTTTCACCTCTTTCTTTAAAAATATAATTTATATAGTGTCTCAAATTAATGATATGATTAATATCATAATTCACGAATAAGGATAAAAAAATATCTGCATCTACATTATGTTTATATAATATTATATTGATCTTAGGATCTCAGAAGTATTATTTTCATAATATATCTAACAATTATGAAAAAGAATATCACTTAAGTTAGAATATATTACATCTGTGAATGGTGTTTATCCAATATTATCAACATATAATATTGTTTTGGTCCCTATATATATCTCAAAAAATATTATTCTTATAATACATGTGATAATTATTAAAAAAAATATATGACTTAGATTTACCTTTTTAATATTATATTCACACAATATTACGTATCGGAGTATCGTCTCTCCAAGATCATGTTAATGTAATATCGTATTGGTGTCAATATCTAAAAAAATATCGTTCTTATATTGTAAGTAATAATAATTATGAAGGATAACAATAAGAATAATGGTCAGCACCATGAGGGGGGACATCTAAACATACTTTGGACTCATCCTCGAAAGGTGCTTGTCAAAATTGGTCGGATATAGCGGATGCTGATTTTGGGCACGGGTTGAGGGGTCCTAATCAATATTCCTCAGATAATAACGATAACGGAATGCTTGAATGTGAAATTGAGAACGGTCCCTACCTGGGGCCAGAACGGCAACTCCGCGTGGTCCAACCTTTTACTGAAAATGAGATCAAGCTAGCACTCCTTAGTGAATATAGATGATAAGAAAGGATTAGGTTTGAAGGGATATACAGCAAGTTTCTTTAAAAAACCTTGGTATATTACTGGTAAAGATATCTGCAATGCTATATATTTTGCAGTTTTTTCAGAATGGTAAGTTGTTAAAGCAACTACATAGTACTCTAGTCACACTTGTGCCTAAAAAAACAGAATGCAACTTATATGAATGACTTTAAACCGATCTGATATATCTCTGTATTATACAAGATAATTTCTAAAATCCTTGCCAATTAATAGATCGACTGTTTTACTGCCTGCTCTTGTTACCATTAGCAGAATGCTTTTATTCATCAATGAGCCGTATCTAACAACGTGTTTCTAGCTCACCATATGGTTACTTACTATGAGACGAAAGATATCTTTTCAAGAGTGATGTGGAAAATTGACATTAGGAACACTTATGATACTTTGGATTGGTTTTTTTTCACTATATTTTTGGCTTTGGGCTTCCCTAATGAGCTTGTGTCTCACACACACACACACACACACACACACACACACACACACACACACAATATATATAATATATATATATATATTATATATATATATATATATATATATATGTATATATATACATACATATATATATATATATAAAACACACACACACAACACACACACACACACACACATATATATACATATATATATATATATATATATATATATATATATATATATATATATATATATATATATATATATATATATATATATATATATATATATATATATATATAGACGAAAATGCAACATGCAGACTACCACCAAAGTACCAAATTGATTTTAATTTCCACATCATAGAATATAAATCAGTGTTAAGAATTTTTTGGTAGTAAGATTTTTCTCCATGATGCATTTTCTTTTTGTGATATATGAATTTTTTTAAGACCTGCAAAAATCTAATTAATACTTTCATCTTCATTAAATATTTTCTAATTAGTTGTTTCATCAAAAATTAATATTAAATATTACAAGCTAGTTATGTTATTAATTTTTAATTAGTAAATTAGATAATACATATTTTCAAATTATTATAGACAAATTATGATGTTATAATTGCCATTAAAAAATTTGCTGCATTAATGCATTAGAAATTTTTACTTGATAGTTTCACATAACTTGCATCCCTCAATAACTGCTTCATCTTAAAGAGTTACTAAGTAATTGTGCTTTAAGTTGCATAGATATGGCTGCTAAATGACTTATTGTAATATTTTATAAATAATTACTACAATTAAAAACTCGTGAGATCTCTCATGTATCATATGGGTGTAAAAATACTAATTATTTATCATTTAAATTTGAATCACACTCATAGTAAAATCTATATTTTTTTTAATTACTTATTAGTCAAAAAGTTGAAGTTCATAGTTCAAAGATAAAGAAAATTACAAGAATACACTAGCGTAAAAAACTAGCAAGTCTTATTTAAATTAAAACTCCAGTAGACAAAGATCTTGGCTTGTCATGCATCAAAAATTTCACATTGTAATCTGAAGGTTACCTTAACCTTGTTTAGGTTAGGTAATTTAGGTTGAAAATGTACATAGTTGTTCAACACCTTTTACTTGCTTTTTTTGGTGTTCTCATAGCCTTGTTTGCACTAACTCTAAAAGATAAAACACTTTATTTAGGAAACAAAAACCTTACTTATTAACACACTTTAGAAGATAATTCAAACTTTTATGAGTCGTATCTAAAATCCTAAGTACACCTTTTAAATATTATAAATATTAATACGCCCATATTTGGTAAGCTTAATAAAATTGAGGAATGCTCATGATACGACTTTGGATTGATGCTAAGCTTGCCCATGGACATACAATGACACCATCCTCCGGCTAAGAAGCAACCAATAAGAAATATCACTCGGAGTTGAGTAATAGGTCAGGTTAGGTCAGATCGGGTCGGGTTCGTGTTCGTGTCAAATTTAACCAGGTTGAAAATTTTTCGACCTAAACCTAATCCATTTATTAAACGGATTGAAAAATCTTGATCTGTACCCATTTAATTTTTAAATGAGTTAACCTGTTTAGTCTATTTAAGATAAATAGGTTGAGGTTAGTTGTCTAATTACCCATTTATAAATTTAACATTTTCAACTAATACGTAATTACATAGCGTTAAAAATTAAGTTTACATATCAAATTAAACAATTACTCTCTCAAACTCCACTGATTCATCATAATTCACATTTTAAAAAAGTTTTTGTATTCTTAACTATCTAACAAAAAGGTAAATGGATAAATAACAAATGGAAAAATGCATTGACTTATTTAGTTCATTTTATTGAACCTATTAAATAGGTACTTTTTTTCGTTGCGAATCTTGACCTGAATCCAACCCATTTAATTAAACGGGTAAAACTTGTCAACCCATTAATTAAAAGGGTTAAAAATTTATACCCTAGTCCACTTAATTTCGTATCGACTTCGGATCAATAATCGTGTTGGGTCAACTTTACCCTACTCTACTCCTTACTATGCTAACTATACGCCTATGCATTTGAACAACTGAAGCACAAACCTCATTTAGTAACTATGTTTTAAAATACCTTCGAATGTCTCATTCACTATAGTTTCTTCTCTCTATGTAAGATGTCCCTAATTTCTGTTTGAACTCTATAAATTCCTAGCTGGGGTCAGAGACTTGTTCAAACTCTTCACATTATCCAACAACTTGAGCTCTTTTTTTTCCATTGCATACCAATATAAATTTTTGTAGGGGAAAAGGAAAAAGGCACATTATGATGAGATAATTCATATGACTTTGAAATATCAACGTTACTGTGTATTTTTTGGGGGGGGGGGGCATGTACCCTATACATCATTTAGAAATATACATGACTACAATATACTTATCAAGGACACTTTCAAAGTGTTTATGGTGCAATACTAACTCAATTGAAATTAATTAAGAACTTTTCTTTTTAATTTATCAAATTAAAATGGACAAACTTTTCGTATGGGACTCAATCTCTCTTCAAACAGTTTTACTTTGCTATAATTTCATATAAAAGTATGGAGCTTCATTTATCACTATCTTGTTGTAAATGTCACATATTTACTTACTCAACAATCCTTATGTGTTTGTACATTTTAAATTTTTGAGAATAGTGTTCATCTAAGAGCAGATTCAGTGGTGAGCCAATCTTTTAACTCATCGATAGGGGCCTACCACTGCCACATCAATCTTCTGTCCAACTTTTTACCTCACAATCCTCACCTTCTCCAGTGGAAGACTCACCACTTTACCTCGCCAAATAAAATAATACCTATAAACCCTACATTTAACCATAAAATAATACCTATAAATCCACTCCATAACATACAACTTTATTTTTAGAATTTAAAAAAACTAATAAAAAAATATTTAAAAAAACATAATAAACCCACAAGGGAGCTTAGGAAAACGAGGCTCCCCGTGAGGCATGAGGAGTGAGGCTCTTGCTGCAGTTGTTCCCTCGCCTTACCACACTCTCTCTCCTCCTTTTCCCCCTCGCAAGCCAAACACTGGGATTGCTCTAAGCCTTCCTTTGTGAGGTAGCGAGCTGCTCCCTCACTCGCTTGTAGGACCCAAAAATCGACTCACGGGTCAATCATTATACGTGCTCTAACTCAACCATAAGGCGGGGACTTTTCTCATAAAAAAAGTCCAAAAAAGTTTTTTTTTTTTTCCGAGACTCAACTGCTTGGAACACTCAAAATGAGTTAGGCCAACTCGACTTTTAAGTCATAATCCAAACGACTACTAAGTCAACTGTCAAATTAACTATTAAATCGCATGTCAAATTGACTTACAAGTCAAAGACTCAAGGCCTATTCTATTTCCCGATAAGATGCAGCTGTAAGCTGTAAGAAAATATAAGGAGCTGTAAGAAGATGTAAGGAGTTGTAAGAAGATGTAAAGAACTGTAAGAAAATGCAACGATCTGTAAGAAGATATAAGGAGCTGTAAGGAGTTATTAAATTATTAAGAGTTGTATAGTATAATTTGTGTTAGTTATGATATATTAGTCATATTTACGATTAAAATTTGATACCATCAGTAAACAAAATATTTCTTAATATAACTGAAATGAAATATGTTTATTTTACAATCAAAGTTTTGGATGAGAAATAATAATATTAAAATAATAAGCTTATAATTGAAAATAAATCATTAACTAAGTTAATTACACAACAATAAAATATGTTAAACCTCATAAATTTTGTCAATAAAATTTTGTACAATTGAGACGATTTTTTATATTTACATTACTTTGATCCAATAAGCAAAGTATAACAAAAAATAAAAAATTTTTATGGGGATAAAATTGAATACAACTCTTAAAACAAAATCCTATTTTAAGTAAACAATTTTTAAATGTGAATGTATGGTTAATATTGTTACGAAGAAATTTATAAATAAACCCTTAAAGCATTATTTAGCAATGCTTTAAATATGAAAATTGTATTGTCATACTAAACAACCAAAAATTGAAAGTCACCTTCCAAATCAAAAAAATAAATTGGCAGGCAGAAGGCCGTAGAAGTATTAATGCCTAGCATTACGTTTGCCTAATTACTTTCTACTTTTTTCTAAAGAAACCCACCCACCTTTATATCAGTTGATTACGGCTCGTAATATAAGATAAACAAAAAATAAAATCCTACTTTTCCTAAAGTATTAATGCCTAGCGATATTAAATCGAAACTCAAATATAATTTACGTTGTTATATTATATTTTTATGTTTATGTAAATGTTGTGTTTATAAGATATTTACAAATTTTGTATATTGGTAGCATAATTAAAAAAATATACGTATTTCTATAATTAAAATAAATTAATGTTATAGAAAATCTATATGAAATGTAAGAAGATGTAAGAAGATGTAAAGAGATATAAGAAGATGTAAAAAGCTGTAAGGAGATGTAAGAAGCTGTAAAGAGATGTACGCTCTTAACTAAATCTTTAAAAATGCGAAATAGAATAGGGCCTCAATCAATTACCCAAGAAGACAAATAGGTCACAAATCCTAGTAAGAAAAGAGAGGTCTTTTCCTATAAATAGAATACTATTCCCTCCTATTCATGAGGTGAAAAAAAAAAAAAAACGTTTATTATACAGGCACAAAGATTAGTAAGAAACATGAAACAAAGATGACCTAATTAGTAGGCTAAGTCAACAATAAAGTCGTGGATATGTACCCAATCCAAACAGTAACAATAAAAGCATATATGGAATTATTTGCATGACTATGCTAAATGGAATAAATGGCCTTCATGAGTCAGGCCCCCATGCACCTGTATAAACTGCTTCGCATATTATAATAATGTGATATATATATATATATATATATATATATATATATATATATATATATATCCATTGCCAGGGAATAATATATACATTAATCCGGCAGAAAATATTTAATAGAAGGATGTATATATAGATATATATTCTGAGTGGAGTAAGTGTCATTTTCTCTCTCTTATTTATATTTAAAACGACTTTCTCGTATAATTATTTATTCTGCGTGACTGCATTCCATAAAACATGATTAGGGCAGGTGCTTTGCTGCTTTCATTTCACTTCATTCCCGTACCTGGCGGCTTAAGAATAAAGCAAAGGTAAGGGGGTACTCGATTGCTTAGGCATAATTATTCCTCAATGTTTGGTGGGATATGTATATTATTATATCTATATTATAGTATTCGATTTAATAGATTAATTAAAGGGTCTTAATCAATGAATTCCAATCGTATCTTTGCAAAATCCACTATATGCTAAATTTAATCTTATGTCAACTGTGAAATTAGGAGAGAAACCTTGAAGCTAGATTATCCCAACTCAAGGTCCACTTCTTTCTTTGTTTTTTTTTTTTTTTGGTTGTCAAATTGCAAAATGTATTTGTCCATTGTAGAGGAGTACTGAGTAATTGTATTATATTTTTGTTTATCTGTCGAAGCATCTAAATTTTAACTTTCTATGTTGTTATTATATGACATGTGATCCAAAATTATAGACTGGATTCCACACACTATAACTATTAAATTGTATTTAATTATTACAACTCATATATAAATGCAATTAAAAAAATTTGATAAAAGGTGTTAAAAGTTGTAATGACTTCTTTTTAAAGTAAAAAAGTTACATTCGATGTCTTCCTAGAAATTCATATTAAATATTCATAACTTCGAATCTGTATGTGCAAGTTTAAGGTGTATGAGGTAACTTAATTATGTATATGCAGATTTACATAGTTGGCATGTGATGATGTGCATAGCTCCTATATATAAAATAGACCCAAGTTATTTATATACCTTAAAGAAGATCTGCTTAGTTGAAATAAGAAAGTCTTATCTTAGTGAAAATTTTTCTAATTATAAACACATTGCTCCTAACTTTAAATTTTGTTAGTTGACTTATGGGCAAGTGAATAAGATACTTCTAAACGTAAATATGAGAAAACTCATAAGCTAAAAACATTCTGAAGCACATTAAAAATGAAGAATCAAGGTTGAGGATTCAATTATAACATGGCATGAGTAGTATGATTGTATGAATTACTCTTTAATCTTTAAAACCTTAACTTCTAATTCACAATAAGAATTAATTTGGCTAAAAAATGCAATCTTCTGATTAAAAAATGCAATCTTTATCCATATCGATTACTTCTATTTTCAAAATTAAGAATAGTCACTAAAAAATAGAATTTAGACCAATATTATTTAATCTGAGTAATTTCACCCTCATTCTCTTAATGCAAGATGAGAAATTATATTTAGATTTTGTAAAAATAGAAATAAATCTACCTTGGGGACTTTTATTTTGTCTTTTTTTTTCACAAGGTTGAATAACATTTAAAACCCCATCTTCAAAAAAAAAAAAAAAAAAAACACAAAACCAAGTAGAGAGAGAAAGCCAATGACAAGAAAGAAAGGGGAGTTGGCCGAAACTTGAAGTATCGTGCATGCAATTTTTCCTGTTTCATCATCTCCAGAAAAACCCCCACTTCTTCTTTCTCTCTCCCCCTCGTTCTCCTTCTCCTGCTTGTACACCTTCTTTCTCCTAATCAAATCTCCGATTCTTCCTTCTTCAAACATCAAGCTGCTACTTTCATAGCTCAGCATATGAGAAACAAAGCTGAAGAACCCTTCAGCTGATTCAATTTGGGTTTTGAAATACTGCTATCGAGGTCAGTTCTTAACCCTTTAATCTCTCTATCTCTCTTTCCTGTGTTCTTGGTTGCTTTGTTTCTGTTCCAAAATTGAATTTGTACCCAGAAAAATTACTGATTGAATCTTCAAGGAGTGAACTTTTTTGCTTTGTTTTTGTATTTGATTTTGTGTGTGTTTAGTGTATGAAGTGAAATCTGCAGATAGGTGTGGTTGGTGGGTTCGAAGAAGTGAATGGCTTTCAAGACTTGTATGAATATCTTGTGTGGTACGACGTCGTCGGCTGAATGGAAGATTGGTTGGAGGTTGCGATCTGGTGAATTAGCCAATCTTTGCGACAAATGCGGGTAATTCCCATTCCCCCCCCCCCCAAAAAAAACTATTTTTGCCCTTCCTTATTTAGTGCCCACTTTCAGGTGTTACGGGTTCTATGTATGTAAATGGAGCTCCTGATTTTCACCTGGTTAAATTCCATTTCACTCGATAAAAATGGATTTCAAAAAATTTAATTTGTATAAGCGTTTATCACCTAATTTTAGTTTGGTTATCTTGAATTTACGAGCTTGTGTTTGATCAAATTTATGAGTTTTTAATATATAGGGGAATTTCAGTTTCATGTTCATGAATAGTAATTTTTTAAAAATGTTTGGGGCGATAATTAATGGATGCAACCTAATTATAGCTCTTGTATGGAGTAGTTAACTCAATGATGAATGTTGAAATTTAGAATACGAATGTATCGATAACTTATTGTAGTCATGTAGTTTCCATGTTTGCTAATGATAAGACACTACAATTCTCGTGTATGTCCACAACACCATGGTCAATAAACTGATGGTTGAATGGATATGTACTGAGATGCTAAAAAAGGTCTATGTAGACTGATAACTATGAGCTTTAAATTGTGCCTTGATCCTAACTGTGCTAATGTTGTTTCAAATGACAAAGGTCAGATTGGTTCTCAAAGTTAAAAGTTGGAAAGAGATTATGTTTTTTTGTAGATGATAGTGGTAGAGTTTAGTAGTAAATGTTGGTTAATGATAATGTTGAAAATGGGTTGCTCAATTTACTTCCACAATCCTATCAAGGGTGGCTATGGGTTATTCAGCTCTTTGATTTTTATTCTCACCAACAATGGTGAAAAGCTGATGTTGGACATTATAGGGTCAAATGGTTCCTCCTCTTTCCATCCTGGTTGCCTCCCTCGTAGTTTTGAAATAGAGGCGCTTGTTGCTTTCTTATCTGAGGGACCTCATTGGTAGTCAACCACGGAGGCATGCATCCTATTCTTGTAATGAATATGGGACAACAAACAAATTCCAAATTATCTAATAGCCCATGCCTATGTTTGGCCAACAGCTAGACTAGCTTGTATTCTGATTAACTTGTGTTAGATTGGCTTACAGCTATGAGGATCATAGTTTGCTCGGATAGCGAGATTGAGGTATGAGGGCACGGCTAAGTACTTTGTCACACCAATCCTTTCTGTTTTAGGCTTTCGCATTGGGACTATGGTACATAGATTGTTGTCAATGTGAATGATCACAGGAGATTTGGGCGTTTCTAGTAAGCAGCGATTAACCTACTTCGGGCTTGGGGCAGTGAGCTTATTAGCCTATTGCTTTTTGCTCAATATTTAGTTTGGAATCATGTTAGCATCGCTTACCCCTCCCTCTTTTTTGCTTTCGTTTTTTTTTTTTCAGAGGGGGGTTGGGGATGGCTCTTGCCCACTGCTGTCTATTTTAATCACATGAAAATTCACAGGATTAACTGATGTGATTCTAATTTATTAATGATACTTGGGAATGTTTTCTTCATTGTGATGTGTTTCTGGACCACTTGTTCATTTAAGTGTTGAAGGGTACAGACTTATGTTGAAGCATGAAGTTAGCTGTGCTTTGAAACATCCATCCTCTGCTGTTAGGGAGTCCTCAAGATTCATGTATGGTATTATGTGCTAAATCTTTTGGGAGCGGCCGATCATTAACGTGCTTCCGCTAGTTAGAGTTTGGTAATATTTTCAGCTGTGCCCTTAGGGGCTTTTGATGCATACATCTGAGTGACTGAGGCGCTAACATATTGGCAACGCCAATGGC
This sequence comes from Carnegiea gigantea, assembly GCA_029747015.1. Taxonomy (NCBI): domain Eukaryota; kingdom Viridiplantae; phylum Streptophyta; class Magnoliopsida; order Caryophyllales; family Cactaceae; genus Carnegiea; species Carnegiea gigantea. Next base: position 321,564 of record JAKOGI010000489.1, read on the forward strand.
ATAGATAACCCATGTGCTTGTGGCAGGTCTGCTTTTGAGCGGCGTGTCTACTGTGAAGAATTCCATGCAGATGATTCTGGTTGGAGACAGTGTGTTACATGTGGCAAGGTAACATGATCATTGTGCTACTCTTGTTGACCTTCATAGATAAGCCTTCCATTGTTGCTGGTGTCTAAATAGGCTGACTAACTACCATCTGTAAAGCGGCTCCACTGTGGATGTATTGCTTCGTGGTCTTTGATCGAGTTGCTTGATGGTGGTGGTGTGAAGTGCATTGGCTGTGCAAGAAATCCAGGCCCTAAATCTGTAAGATTCATTCTCCCTACCCATGTTCTGTTGTGAAGGGCTTATGGATTTTCCATTCAGCGCTGGATATTTATTAAGTGAGCTTATGGTGGTATCTATTCTGATGTTTACCTCCAATTATGTCTACCATTCCAACTCTTACTTGCTCAATGGTCAAAGAAAATTATCTGACTATGGCAATTTATTTGTTTATTTATTTTGGTACCTCCAATTGTTTATGCTTTTCCAAATTGCTTCTTCAGTGGACAACCCATTCTGCGAATCTTGATTCTTAGCAAGTCTGTGAAACCTTCTGGAGGTCTTGTTTGTTGCATATCATCTACACATAACTTTATTGCCCCACGTTGATATTCACTAACTAAAGAAGCTTTTTTTTTGGGGGGGACTTCCAATTCTCAACTAGAGCTCAAACGAGGGAAAGTGGGATGGAGCTGGAGCTTTCTGTTTGATTGAGAATAACTTTGTGAGTAAACAGCTAGGCAAGTATGAGGCAAACAATGGGAGCCACCTATCATCCATCTTACAGAATGCTGACACAAATGCAACCTTTGGGCTATTGAAACAAGAGGGACCTTTGCTTCCTCTTGGAGAAGTTGCAAGTACACTTGTCTCAAATTTATCTCAGTCTCCAGTGGGGCTGTTCCAGAAAGCTAGGCTTGACATGCCTCCTGTGCACATGCAAGCTAAGGACAACTATGAAACAGTGGCTCACCCAAACCTAAATATCACACTTGGTGTGGCAACGGGAAGTCTTCATTCTGTACCTGGGGCACTTGTTGATGAAAGAGAACAGAGAAATATTCCTAATGCTTTTCAGCAAGGACTTGTGTCTCAACATCTTTTTCCAAGAACCAAGTTGGGCTTTTCTTCAGCTTCTGATGCAAGTTTGAGTACTGTACCATCAATACGTGTAGCAAGGCCTCCTGTTGATGGACGAGGCCGCCACCAACTGCTTCCTCGTTATTGGCCACGTATTACAGACCAAGAATTGCAGCAGATATCTGGAGAGTATCCATGACCTTTTCAGAGAGTAATCATTCTTTTAGAGTTAGATGATAGTCATGATCTTTATATCTCAGTTTCATGCTTATGCATTTAACCAATATTGATTTCCTTGACCTATTATCTATAAGTTCAAATTGTACAATTGTGCCATTGTTTGAAAAGGTTCTAAGTGCTAGTGACGCTGGTCGAATAGGTCGTCTAGTTCTTCCTAAAGCATGTGCTGAAGTAAGTGAATATTTATTTCCTTATACTAAGATTTTAATTGATGTATGCATGCTGAAGAACCTTTTTTGACTAGTTTGTAATGAACTAAATTGTCTGCAGGCATATTTCCCCCATATATCTCAACCAGAGGGACTTCCTATTAAAATTCAAGATGTCAAGGGAAAGGAATGGGTGTTTCAGTTCAGATTTTGGCCTAACAATAACAGCAGGATGTATGTTTTAGAGGGTGTGACTCCATGTATACAGTCTATGCAACTGCAGGCTGGTGATACTGGTATCCTTAGTGGCCTCTTCTTCAATCTTACGGGGTTCCTTTTATCTGTTATTCTCGGGAATTCTGATTGCATAACCATCATTCATATATTAGGTTTTTTTTTTAAATAGTTCTAACATGAGCAAGCATAATATTTATCAATGAGTTCAGGATGCTACTTACATAGCAATAGGATAATGCTGCCATGTTTTTATTTGCTATGCTGCAGTGACATTCAGCCGTATGGATCCTGAAGGGAAACTTGTTATGGGCTTTCGGAAAGCATCAAACTCAATATCTATGCAGGTAGCTTACTTCACGCGGGAGGTTCCCAATGTTATGATAATTGCATCATTTAACCTGGCCGTACTACCTAAGAGTATTTTAATATATTTCACGCAGAAACCATATAGCAGAATGTTGATCGATGAATTATAAACTAAGCAGGATGCTTAATCATTTCAAGTGAATCTGTCTGCTATGGGTATTACTGATCTATAATAACCTCTTGCTATGGGCCTTCTCCAGTGTGTGAAGGGGAGTTCTGAGCCTCATGTGAATGCTCTGTCAAAACCACTGGACTCTATCAGTGGGAATGTCAAGTGGCATGGCGGTGACAAGTATGGTGAACCAACAGAGGAAGCCATGTTACCTGGATCAACGCTGTTGCTAGAAAGGAAAAAAAGTAGAAATATAGGTTCCAAGAATAAGAGGTTGCTTATTGATAGTCAAGATGCTCTGGCACTGAAACTGACGTGGGACGAGGTCCAGGGTATGCTTCGGCCACCACAAAGTGCAAGGCCTAGCATTTTTGTGGTTGAGGATTATGAGTTCGAGGAATATGAAGTAAGTTAGATTTGATAATTGCAGTTGAATATATTTGTCTGTTTTTGTTGAGAATCTGCTTATAGATTACATACATGCCTCTCTCTCAACATTCATAGATTGGAAGATGTATGCACTAGATTGTCTCAAACATATTGAACTGTGGTCAGCATAATTTTTCAATGATGAGAAGTTACAGTTTGTTTCTTCAAAGTGCTGCTCCATGTTACCTATAAATATGTTTAAAAAGTGGGTCCTAAGGAGGAGCAATGCACTTGACTTGTTCCGCTGCTTTGGCTAATACCCAAAGCTAAATCAGAACTTATTTAGAAAATAAATTATTAAAGTTCGATAGCTACTAGCTCAATGCCAAACCACTTTAATTCTCTGGTCAAAATTAATGCTAATTAAATGTTTAAAATAATTACTCCTAGATCATTGGGTTTTTAATTAATGATGCTACATTGGTTTGTCATTACAATTGCAATAAATTCTTCCCCTTAAGTTAATTATAATATGTTCAGTTGGAAGTTTTATGATAATTTTTAGTGATTTAAATTATTGTCTACCATAATTAACAGAATCTTTCTAAATAAGAAAGAAAAAACCTATAGAGTTTTCTGATTATTGCACGGGTTTGCCAAACCGAGTTATGTTTGACATCAAGATAGCCCTTTTTCCCTGCCAGGAAAAAATAAAAAAAGACTAAATCCGTTTTCAGAAAAGTGGCCACCTTATTAATCAGGTTCTGATTTGAATTATCCTTGTGCCAAGAGCCAGGAGTTTTTCTTTTCTTATCTTTTTTTTTTTTGTTTGGGGGGGGGGGGGAACTTCTGCTTATTTTTGCTATATGCAATACATTCCCATTGGTTTGCAGTGCCCTTCCTGAGTTCCTAGTAGACAGTTACAGACCCATTTTGGTGATAGTCACAAATCATGTTCTGATTAGAATTCTCATATCCTGCATATATCCCATACTGTTCTTAGCCTTAGCTCCTCATCTTTTCTTCTCCCCCTTCTTTCTTTTTTTTTTTGGGGGGGGGGGGGTGTGTGCGCATGTCTAGAGCAGCTACTTATTGCATTCTTCCCAAAAACTGGAGGTATTGAGTTTTCCATTACTTTAATTTGTGTTACTTTCCACATAACAAGAAAATGGGATGGATGGAGTACTATTTCAGCATTTTGGACTTGTGAATGTTTTGGTACCGCCTCTCCTCTGATGGTTTTATGCTCTTATGCTGTTTAAGTATTTCTTATTACCTTGTGTTTATCCAAATTATAGTTAAATTATAATAATAAATTTATGTGGTCTCTTGGAATTGGCCTCTCTAGGGCAGAAATGCTTGTAAAAGTAAGGCTGCTTACATCTGGATCTCACTAGACCCCGCGAATGTGGGATCTACACTGGGAATAGTTATTGTTGTTGCTGTTGCAACTTTCTCTGTTGCTTATGTATGAGCTGTTCTTATAGTTTTTTCTTTCTTTCTTTCTTTCCTTTTTTTTTTTTTTGGTGGTTTCTTTCTTCCTGAAAATATGTAGATCTTCTGCTCATTTGTGCTACATGGTGTTTATTGTGCAGGAACCTCCAGTTTTTGGGAAGAGTACTGTTTTCACTGCCCGTCCATCTGGGTAAAACATTTTTCTCTTATGTTTCATATATTTCAGGATTCCAAACTCTCTTGAACATGAGAAAGCGACTTTGTGGCATTAGATACTAATAATATGTCATCTTAAGTTTGGAAATCTTTGCAAATATGTAATACTTCTAAGTTTCTCATTTGTTTAGAAACAGGAAGGGTTTTCTTTTATTTACCCTGTCACATATATGGAAGGAACAAGGGAGAGAATACAAATATCGAACTAAGAATATAGCATGTTCAATGCCATTCTATATAATTTCATTGTAGCTGATGCTTTGGTTACTTGACAGCAAGTGGATAATCAGTAATCACGAGTTTGTGTCGGTGGATCCTTTACTTCCACTATGATATAATTTTGTTAACATTATTGTCTAATGTATGACTTATTTGTTGTATTCAAGGCGATCAGTTTCAGCTTAGAAGGACTGTAATAAACTTTGTGTTGTAATTGATATCTAGATCTGATAGGAAAAATTAAAAGAGTGGAAGTTGATTGGATTGATGATGAACTGAATCCTAGGTCGTGGCTCAGGAGTAGTGCAATTGGTGATGAAGCTAAAGAATTCTTAATTCTTGTGCATGAAAATATTTTATTCTTCTTTCCACATATGGAAGTATGAAATTGAAACTTATGTGATAGTCAATGCCTGAAAAAGTCACGAGCAAAATGCCACATTTAGTAGCTCATTTAGTTTTGTGACTTAGACAAACATGGAATTGTTAGGATGGGATCATGGTAGGAACAGATGATATTTGGGTGTGTAAATTAATGCTCTAACTCACAAAAGAATCATCATGCACGGCTGCGCCTAAGAAAATAGATTAGCACAACCCGTGCTTGGCATTAGTATCAGCATCAGAGGAAAATCTTCATTTTACAGTGTTGATGAACTACTACAAAGCTTGTCTGACATGAAAATGGGGAAGGGAAAACAAATGAAATTTAGTTAGAACCATTATCTTTTTTTTTTTGGGGGGGGGGTTCTTGTGCGCATGTCTTGAGCAGTTAATTATTGCATTTAGACGTGAAGTGTGTCATGATGGCCCACGGTAACAAGTTCAATGTGGACATGCAGGTGAAGTATAGTAGGATGCCAGAACTAGTAGTGCTTGCTACAAGGTCCGACCTAATATGGGGTCAGAAGGAAATCGTAAATGCTCCAAGTGGGGCTTGACTATAGTCTACGATACCTGGATAGTCAAGACTCTCTGCATTGCCCTTTCGTATGCGTGTTGGAGTGTTGGACACTACACTCCAAAGATAGGATATGAGATATGCGTCTGTCTTGTATCCAACTCCAAAGTCGTAGGAATGGAAAAAAGGGAATATATGGCCCTTTTCTTTCTTCATACAAATATATATTTTTTCCGATTCTGGACTGCTTTTCACGATTTAGAAGTTTTCAGTATCACCGTAAGACGTGAGTTAGCTGGATGGTTTTCATCAAAGTGAAAAATTGAGATACATGAGGATGAGTTTTTATAGGTGCATGGGAAGATTGTTCATGAATTCTTTTTTGTTTAGTAAGTAAATGAAAGAGGAAAATTTGAGCCTAGATATATTTCTATTTCCTTGCTTTATAGAGAGTAGGGAAGCACATTGGATAGGATGGGAACACTAGTCCTGCTACGACCTTTGCAGTTTTACGAGCTGAGCTAGTTGCTACCGTCAATTTTGCACATTATGAAATAATGAGTTATGACCATACTGTATATGTAGGGGCAGAAGATCCTGAATGCTGTTGTTGTTGCAGAACTCCTCTTTTGCTCTTTATTAAACAGGCCTGTAGCTCTGCCAATCTAAATTTTGTTTATTTTTGTTTGAATCTTCACTCTCCAGTTCACTGTGCTCCACTAGATGTATATAAAGCTTGGAAATTCTTATTTACATTGACAGGTTTTCCATTTAATTGTTTTTGTTTCCGGGTGGAAACAAGATCCAGTTTCATGATCTTAGTACTTCATCCAATTGGATTCTTAATTCTTTATATTGGTTTAATTAATTTCTTTTGTTCAAGATTTGATCATAATTGCAAAGCTACTCATATTGAGCTCATTAGTTGTCTAGCTGAATTCATGGTCCAATTGCTTTCTAAAATGCAATAATTATTGACTGGTTTGTTCCTTTAATGCATCTAATTATTCAGGGTGTTAGAACAGTGGGCTCAGTGTGACAGCTGCTCTAAATGGCGGAGATTGCCTGCCGATATTTTACTTCCTCCAAGTTGGACATGTGCTGACAATGTTTGGGATCAGAGCAGGTTGCTTATCATTATTCCTTTAGCCTTCTCTAGATGATCCTGATCCCCCCTCCTCCCCCCCCCCCCAAAAAAAAAAAAAACAAATGCAAACTTTTTCTTAAAATGCATGTTCCTCTGTGGTGAAGGGCTTGCAATTGATGCTGTTCACATTGATTTTGTGACTTCAGGTGCTTCTGTTCTGCTCCGGATGAATTAGGCCCACGGGAACTTGAAAGTCTACTACAATTAAGCAAGGGTATGGTGCTGCTCCCTCCCCCTTCCCCTTCTATGTTTTGTCTCTGTCAAACTTATCAAATCGAAAGTTGGTTTGGCCTTTACCTGTATCGAAATTTTTGCATCCATACCTAGGCAGTTAGAGTTCCTAGAACATTGCCCTGCATGTCATCTAGCTTGAGCAAAGAAATATGCGACCCAGGTGATTTCTGTTGGCCTAGTACCATCTTCTGCCTACTTATGAGTTATGACATTTCAATCCTTGTGTCTTAGTGTTGATGTACCAGGAACTTATAGGCTATAGCCAAAACCTATACCATGTTCTGCATTTCTCATATTTTGTGATCCTTATAAGTCATACCTATGGAGCATACCGTCAGGCATTTCCTTCCTGCCTTCTTGTCCAGCCCTAAGATGATCAAATTCAGCTGACTCTGTTTTAATATAAGAATGTATCTTGACTGGTTAGTGATACTGGTGGGTTCAAGCACTCCAAGCTGGAAACCCATGAAGGGGCTGCTCTCTGGAGTGTATTACTACTTTGATCACTGTTGTTTCTTTCTTAAACTGCTAGAGGCCAGAGCCTTGCTTGGCCAAGGCCCCAATAGAGGAAGGATTGTGTTGTAATATGTCATGCAGTTTCTGTTAAGAGCAGATTGAATATATCTGAATTTTGCAAACCATAATGATACTGACTGTTCTGTTGACCCCTGTTGCTTTTGTGCAACTGCACGGATTCAATCCTACTTATGCCAAGAGATTTGTCTTGTTCTTTTGGTGCAAAAGATTTGTATGTTGAATATTCTTTCTGCTTCAAAAGCAAAGCAACCTAGTTGACAAAACCCATGCGGACTTAGGTACTGAAAAATCTGCCTAACCTTCCAGCAAATTAGACGGACCGACAGCAGACCCAAACATGACTGGAGCAAACCCTCAATCTGAATTTGATCTGCCCTGAATATTCTATCAAGCTGTTTTAATAACCAAGTCCAACTCATTTGTCGGGTCTGGTTGGGGAAATGCCTGAAATCCTGATGTTTCCGGACTGAAAATCTAGGTTTGTTGTGTTGCATGGTCCTAAAAACACCTGATGTTTTCTTTTTCCTCCTGAATCACTACTTAATGTAGATTCTAAGAAGAGAAGAATGGCGATGGCTAGTAGAATAATGCAAGATCAAGAGTCTTCCGGCCTTGACGCTCTGGCCAATGCAGCAACTTTGGGAGATAACACGGGAGATCCTAGCTCTTCAGGAGTTGCAGCAACAACCAAGCATCCCAGACACCGCCCGGGCTGTTCGTGCATCGTCTGCATTCAACCGCCGAGCGGGAAAGGGAAGCACAAGTCCACGTGCACATGCACTGTGTGCATGACTGTGAAACGACGTTTCAAGACTCTCATGATGAGGAAAAAGAAGCGACAATCAGAACAGGAAGCTGAGCTTGCCCTTAGAAATCCCCAGAGCCATGACAACAAAACATCAAAAGAGAAACCTGAAGATGCTGAAAATATCATTAGATCACACCTTGATCACATTTGCCAAAATGAAGGGAGCCCAAACGTGGGGCCCAGTCAAGATAATCCTGACAGTCTCGGAGAAAACCCGAATGGTGGGCTTATTGACACTGGCAAGGGCTTAGATCTGAATTGCCGCCCTGAACGTGAAGAAGAGCTAAGGGCTGTGTCTGGTGAAGTGAGCCAGTTGAGGGACCTCCTTCAGTTAGCTAGCATCCCTTTGGAGGATTATATGAAGCAGAATGAGAATGGTCTGACAAGCTCGGAAGCTGAGCAACGAGGTGGGTCGGGATCACTTCAAGGAGATCCGGTTGGAGAGATTGGTGAGCACGTTGAAGATCTTGGTGGTGCTCAAGCTGTTGAAGGAGAAGTAAATCCCGGTGATGGGAGCAGCTCTGGAGCTGACAGTAAACCACAGACTGATCCATTGTGAAAACTTTGTTTTCTGATATTGTATTTTATAATCTCCCTTTTTCAGACAGGCAACATTCTTTGATTGTTGTAAAATTACTTTTGCCTGCTTCATGTTGTATTCAAGCAAAAGCTTGTTGTAGCAGTTAGTAGAATTGTTGGGATCTTCTTCTTGTGTGCACACTGTTACTCATTCTGCAGATGCATGAATACTTGAATAGCAAGTGGCTTTTAAACAAGTTCATTTCTTTGTTTTCAACTCAAAAGCCGTTTGATTCCTTGGTTGTATTTGCACCAGCCTCTAGCAGCTTTAGGACTATAGTCCCAGTACACATGCTGGTGTCACCTTTTGTTTTGGGGGTTTTTGTGTGTGTGGGGGTGGGTGGGTGGGGGCGGGGGCAATGTTGTCAGAACCGACCCGGTGATCGACCCGGTCGACTGAGTGGGTCGATGGTTCAACCGGTCGGACCGTTTGGACCAGGGTTGGATCGGTTGACCCGGTTTACCGTCAAACCGGGTTAAACCGGCACGACCCGGTGAACCTGAAATTTTTTTTTTATATATTTGTTATACTTTTTTTTCAAATTTGAATGCATAGTTGTATGGAATGGAAGATGATAAAGTACAACAACATAAATTTAAGGCTAAAGTTTTCCACATTCGATCCACAAACACAATAACGCATAATCCGACAATTGCTGTCTACGATTACCACAAACACAAAGCTAATGTCAATTGTCAACAACAAAAGGCAAATGAATGTTCACATAACAACAAAGAACAATCAATCTCCAATACAAAAGTAGCACAACTAATCATCCCCGGAATCAAATTCATCGCAATAGCCACTTGTATGGCCCCCTCTAGCATCACCAAATGAAGATAAATCCAATTTTTCGGGATACATCATCAAGTCATCTTCATCGTCACTATCACGAGGTCCATTACCTTGACCATTGTCATCATCGTCATCATCATCATCAACATTCACTTGCAAAATTCACGAGTAGTGAGAGTTAGTAATTTATGAAATTTATAAAGTTGTATTCATATAAATGACTCACTACGTACCAACTCTAGGCGCATCACAAGGTTGAGTGGCTTGTTCATTGTGAAGCATTTCTTCTAACTCATCATAATCTAGCTCATTTTGGGATTCATCCTCAACCACCCAAAAATTAATTTTCTCAATACAATCAATATCAATTGGATCATAGGGCCTTTTCTTGTTATAAAGCCTATATGATATAAATAGACAAATTATAAACATTACACATAAAAATTATAATAACAATTGCATTAAAAAATAAAAATTATAAACATGTAATAAAAAGGCGATCTTAGACAGATTACATTAGCACAAAAATCCCCCCCCAAAAAAAGGAAACCTCGGTCTAGATCCCTATCTAGCAGTGCTGTGATCGTATTGATGTAGGACGCTCTAAGAACAATTCCTACAAGGGAAATAATTGATGTAGGACGATCTAAGAGCAATTCCCACACCGTGAAAATTCAAACAGAACTTTCAATACTCAACATTTTAATTCACTCAAGTGTACTTTTCGAATGCCTAACTGGGAGTTTTAATAGAAAAAATACCTAAACATTAAGGAAACTAAAACATAATGTAATCAAAAAGATATTATTCTTTGCTAAAAGATAACGAAAAGATATTCTACTATTACAAGATAGTTCCTAAATTCCTCAACTTTTATATTCTGTGATACTGCATCATTCTCCCCCACCAGAAAAGAACTCGACTCCGACGAGTTGTCTTGAAGGTGCCCAAAGTGCAAGATCCTAGGTGCGAAAAGCATAGACAGAAATACACGGCCATCAAATCACGGGTGGCTTGACCATGCACGAAAGAGAGGCCACAAACTACCATGAAGGTCTCGCAAACTCAGCATCCAACTCAGCCAACGTCAGTATGTGAATGTGGAAAAGGAGGGAGCTGTGGGGCTGCAATACCTACATAAGCACTCAGAGGAAGGCAAGGAGGCTCGAAAGTACCTCGATGAAGGGTTAGATTTTCCACGTTGAAAATATAACTAATACCCAAGATGTCCGGCCAATCAAGCACATAAGCATTAGATCCCAACTTCCTGATAAGCAGGTAAGGACCCAATGCTCGAGTGTGGAGCTTTTCTAGAAGTGCTTGGGTAATGATTTAGGTAAAACACCAGTCATAACAAAATCATCCACCTCAAAATAAGTGTCCTTGTGATGCACATAAGCTGAAAGCTTATAATTATCATTACTCATTGCAATTGTAGAACGAATCTCAGCATGCAAATCATGAATATGCTGGGTAAATGTGGAGGTAGGTTTGGGGATTCGAGCATCAGAGGGGGGGGGGATAAGGTCAGTGGGGGTGCAAGGGGAATAGCCATGATCAATCTCAGAAAGACTCTTACCCGTTAATCGATTAAAGTTCCTCAATCCCTCGAACGGCTTATGATGAAGGATAGAGATGGTTCCCTTGGCTGGAAGAAAAGTGTAGGAAGTCATAGGCAAGGACGAGGATGAGGACGAGGACAGGTAAGGCTTTGGGCTTGAGGAAGAAAGCAACTGTTTAGGCCGACAAGGGGTAAGAGTGATGTTTCTGTTCTGAAACTTAAAGGTGCAGGTATTGCCCCTACCATGATGATTGACATTTCGATCATATAGCTAAGGTCGACCTAACAAAATGTGAGCAACATCCATGGGCATGGCATCGCATACGATCTCATCATTATAACTTCCTATCTGAATAGGGACCTTGCATCTATGGGAGACCGTAAGGTTAGCCTTGTCAACCCACGCTACCTTAAGGGGATGAGGATGGGGCTCAACTGTTAGGTTACAACGCTTAATAGTAGACTGAGCGACCACATTCATGATGCTTTCACCATCTATGACCATTTTCATCGAAGTGTCACTACATCTAACAAGAGTATGAAAGATGGTGGTACGCTTCCACTCATGACTTAAGATGGGTTTGGGAAAGAGAGACCTACCAACACCAAGATGAGAATCACCCAAAAGGAGACTGTTTTCGACCTCTACGAGATCCTCATAACTCCTCTCAGGTTCCACAATTTCATCCTCACACTCCATGGGCTTACGTTCTAAGGCAAGGGTGTGATGGGTACGCTTAGAAGCATAATGACCTCTCCCATGACAACTAAAATATTGCACGACATTATCAGCAAGGGTGCGAGAAGCACTAGCAGTAACACTGGCAGACAAGGGTGGCTTACAGGGGACTGGAAGACTAGAGGTCTTTGTATTAGAAGCACTCGCCGAAAATTGTGGTGCCTTAGAGGCGAGTTGGGTGGGAGGCCTAGTCGGGAGGTTGGGAGGCCTCACAGGCTTATTGAGTATTTCAACTTCTAACACTTTATGATAGGCCTCATCTGGTGTGAAAGGAGATGAAAAAATCACATCTTGTCTAAGACCGGGTCGTAGGCTATGGATAAATCTGGTTGTGGTAATAGACGGGTCTTCCACCAACTCACAACGCTGAATCAACTCCTCAAACTTATTAATATAGTCCGACATACAAGAACTAGACTGCTGAAGATCAAGCATTTCATCCACAAGGTGAGCTCTATGAAAAGAAGGGAGGTACTTTTCTCTCAACCCATTCTTCATAATTGCCCATTGGGTGATGGGTGGTTGTTGCATACGCTCAAGGTAAGTGGTGAGTGTCTGCCAAGACTTCCTAGCGGGACCCACAAGTTTCATTTTAGCAAAGCAAAAACACTCAATATCAGACATCCCATACCAATCGAAATAGTCCTCTATGGCGATCAACCAGTTTGAAAAATTGTTGGCATCTAACCTACCATCATATGTGGGAACGTCAACGTTGACCTTTCGGGTAATGTCTGAATAACACTCAGGCATAATCCTATAGTTAGCTTCAAGTTCCGTATATCTAGGCTCCTTATAGCTACTTGACCTCCTGTCGCATCTAGGATTGTTAAACTCTCGATCCCTAGGGTCTCCCTGACCATGTCTCCAACCACTTTCCTGCTCTAGCTCTCGACGACCAGCGTGAAGAGGTTCTCCCTCCTCTAATTCATTAGTATAACCTGACTTATAGACATCCCACTTACATCGGTCATTTCCCCCCACGAGAAGTTCGGGGGAATCTTTTGGTGGGGTTTGAGGTTGGTCCAACATGGGTACCTTTTCAAATGCCTAGGTCAGTTTGTCAATCTTAACCTCTAGCTGGTCAAACCTCCCATTCTGATGGTCCAGTCTCTTAGAGAGCATCAATCTGAGATTGGTAAGGTTGTTTGGGGGATGATGACATACTGAATGCAAACAATGAAAGTACTTGTTGAGATCAATGAAAATTGCAATAATAATGATAGCAATAAGCAATCACTACGCGCACAACAGAGCACAAAAATTGATATGAGTTATGATATGACCCAGGCGTACCAGGGAAATAAGAATAGGGAAATCAGGATCAAAGCCAGTGCTTGAAACCAAAGTAATAAGATATTAATCGAATTTTCGCAACAAAAAATCCGAGCTTCCACCAAAGCAGATTGAGTCCCTTGTACCTTTTAGTGATTTGCAAGTAAGTAATTAAGTCCCACACCTTCCACAGCAGCATTCAGGAAGATTGATTTGAAAGTGGGTAGAAAAGAGGGTTCCTTGAACACTTCTCAGCAACACCAAAGGCACATCACTGCGACAAGATGGAATGAACTGCAGCAACACACAGGAGCAAACCAAACAGCGACTAGAGACGAGCCACCACGCACGATTTCCGGCAGAAGAGGGGCCGGCAATGGTGAGATGGCACGTCAAGAGGATTCCGGCCTCCTCTGATAGAGACTGAAGGCTCAGAACAAGCTGTTGCGCGCGAAGATGGTTGCACAACCTAGGGCTTCGCGGGATGTAAACAACCAATTGAAGGGAAAAGCGAAATGCGTTCTTCCAATTGATTTGGGGCTTTTGGTCGCAACTAAATGAGCAACACAGGAATGAAATGAATTTTGGCGAAGTATGAGGGTTCAAGCGTGGATTTGGAGTCTAGGGTTTCGGTTATGGACGAAAGTCGAAAATTAGGGTTGCGAATTTGGGATAGTGCTCCAGTTGTCGGCTGCGTTCGGTGGGTGTGTGGTGAGGGTCGACTAGGAGGGTCAAGCGCCGGGTGGTGGTCGGCGTTGGTGGGTGGCGCGTTTTGGTGGTGGTTCGAATGAGAGGTGGCACCGGCGGCTAGCAGTGAAGGCTTTAGGGTTTTGTGGTTTAGTGTTTTTTGTTTTTTTTGGGGGGTCTTTTTTTGTTTTTTTTGTTTTTCCTGATGAACGTGGAAGTGGGGAAAAAAGGAGCACAAAAAGGCAGCGGCTAGGAATGAATAGCTCTGATACTAATTTGATGTAGGATCTCTAAGAGCAATTCCTACAAAGGAAATAATTGATGTAGGACGCTCTAATAGCAGTTCCCACACCGAGAAAATTCAAACAGAACTTTCAATAATCAATATTTTAATTCATTCAAGTGTACTTCACTAATGCCTAACTTGGAGTTTAAATAGAAAAAAGACCTAAACATTAAGGAAACTAAAACATAATGTAATCAAAAAGATATTATTCTTTGCTAAAAGATAATGAAAAGATATTCTACTATTAAAAGATAGTTCCTAAATTCCTGAACTTTTATATTCCGTGATAGTGCATCACCTATGCTTTCAGATTTCCAACCATGTAGGAGCTCCAATGAGAAGGGGAGCCTCGGAACAATAATAAGGTTGTCTCCGTATGATCAAAAGGTCACGGGTTCGAGCCATAGAATCAGCCACTGACAAAGTTAGGTTAGGCTGTTTATAATTCACCCCTTGGGGTGCGGCCCTTTCCCAGACCCTGCGTGAACGCGGGATGCTTGTGCACCAGGCTGCCCTTTTTAGGAGTTCCAATGAAAGAAAAGTTAAAAGCTAGTGACTAATATAGCAACTGAGCCACTAACATTGATATTATAGATCTGTTCTTTTCGTTGGTCTTTCTCAATTTATCAATTTCACCTCACTTCAACCAACTTCAACCCACTTCAATAAAAAATATCAATTTCAACCCACTTCAACCAACTTCAACCCAACTCCTTCAAAATTTATTCTCATTATTTTAACTAACTTCAACCCATCATATAAAAAATATATCAATTTTAACCTACTTCAATCAACTTCAATCTACTTTAACCCATTTCAACAAAAAATACCAATTTTAATCCACTTTAACCTATTTCAACTAACTTTACCCTTTCACCAACGAAAAGAACCAGCCTCACGATGTCTAAAAAAGAGTCAGTACCACTATAAAGGCATTAGTAAAAATAAAAGTCACCTTTCCCCAGAAAAGCACGCATCTGACCATGAAGCAGCAGAGCATATATGACAAGAGGAAACAGCAACCACCGAAACAACCTCCACTAAGCTATAATAGGTCATAGGCAGCAAAGAAGAGAGGCTATTCTTTCTGCTATGCAGCCACAACAAACAGAGGCAACAGGTTCTATGAATAAAGATGAAGAACCACCGTTGCAAAACGGAATGAACATCTGATATGGAATTTTTTCAACGACAGCTGACAATCAACTATCAAGGATTGTGGTGACGATGACCAAACAAAATGAGAGAGATTTCACATATTTCACCCACAATCCTAGAACTTAGCTCTTTTCTACCCCCCAAAACAATCGTGTGACTCCTTCCACCACGAATGTAACTCAGGAAAGGGGATAATCTTTTCACTTCAGCTGTGGGGCAAGAAAACAAACATACAAAGTCAATCTAGAAAGTAAAGGTTGATACATTTACCCATCACCCAATAGCATTGAAGTACGATTTCATCTTCAGGAGACGGTACCCGTACTTCCTTGAGTTAGAGCTCCTACTCGAATGTTTGTCTGCTTATCATAAAATTGGTGCACATCCTTAAATGGCAGCACAAACTTCGTCAGAAATTCTGGCCCAGTAAGCTTGACAGCAGAAGAAAATGGGTAATTCTGCCTGGCCAAACCTTTCTCCTTCAAAACCATCAATGTTCTACATCTTGGCACTAGTCTCCTCTCCAAACTACATGTTAACAGGCAAACGTTTGATATCACATATTTTGGCTCGTAACCCAACCCCTTCCTGAGAAAATCCAAAGACTTCCGTATTTTTCCGGTAGACAGCCTAAAGCAATTAGGGTTTCTCCTCATTATCTCTACAATGTCAGGTTGAGTCCATCCAAAACTTTTGAGCACTTGGAACTTAGACTCTATGTTCCTTTCGCAATCATTAGCTAGCAACTGGACACCATGCAAGACCATTCTTGAGCTTCGAGGAATTCTAAATTTTTCCTCAACCCTAATCAACATTTCTTCAAATGATTTGGTCTTACGCGCGAAGGTACAAGGTCGCCTAATTAAATTCTTCCGAATTAATTCCATGGGGATTCCATAATCTAGCAAAAGGGCACATTAGGCAACACATACTTAGCAACACGGCCGAAAGAACGGTCCCTCAATCCCTTCACTGTCTTCGAAATTGCAACGGCATCATCATTCCTCAGAGGCTCCCTTAAAGCTCGTACTGCGGGTAGAATAGTGGAATCGAAGCCCCATTGTAGCACTCCCGGACACGCAGAGACAACGAGGGCAAACCATGTTCCTGGAGAACCTCAAATTTGGGTTTTAGGGTATCAATTCTAGACATTAGAATTTGAGGCGAACAGCTAACGGTGTCTCGAATATGGAATTAGTGAAATCCATTTTGTCTGAGGAAGTCCATGTTTTTTCGGTTGGAAAATTGCAGGTGTGGAATGGATGAAAGTAAGAAAGGAAGAAAAATAATAGATGAGAGTGAATAGGAGTGATATTTGTTTCAGGTGTGGAAAAGGAGAAGAAGTGAGAAGGAGTTCAATGAATCCGCAGAGTTGATGCAAGTTATGTATTTTGTTTTTTCAATATAATTTTCTATTTATGATAATAATTATTGATAATAAAAGATTTTTTAAACTGAAAAAAATATTTTTCTGTGTTGGCTCAGGTATGAAATATTATTTTGTGGCGTTGTTACCCCCAAAAAATTATAATTTTCGTTATTCGTAAGACTAATTACGGATATATTTTTTTTCATATATTAACCAAACACGAACAACGAAAAAAACACACATATGTTCAGGCTTTGTTCTTTTCATTGGTAAATCCAAATTTACCAACCTCAACCCACTTTAACCCACATCAACCCATTTTACGAACTTCAATCAAAAATACCGACTTCAACTAATTTCAACCCATTTTTCACTATTTTAACGAACTTCTATCCATCATACAAAAAAAAATTCAACCAATTTCAACTCACTTCAACCAACTTCAACTCACTTCAACAAAAAAATACCTACTTCAACCTACTTCAATAAAAAAATACCCACTTTAACATACTTTAACCCACTTCTACCAATCTTGACTAACTTTACTTATTTACCAACCCATATTTCCTAACGAAAAGAACAGATCCACACTACACGGAAAACAATCATTTGCAATTTGTGTGAAGAACTTTCTATATTTTGTTACTAACGCGCGCGAAAAAAAATATCTGTTCAAAATACATGTGCAATAAATCTGCACTTCCTGTCACGAATTACAAATAACGCTAAAAAAATTTACACATTCCTTCATTATGCCGGAAAAAACATACGCAAATTTGAACCCAAATTACGATGAACGAAAAATAAATCTATTACACATACAGCAACAATCATCCACGCGTTGATGACCTATAACAAATATTTCATAACCAACCCAAAAAAAATAAGCATCTCTTCCATATGCAGAATCAAACCCAAAATATCTGTCAGTCACAAAAAAACTACTAAACAAAGTTTCAAATAGAACCAAATAGATAGATAAACTAAGTGAAATAGCATTATTATTAGTGTAGGGATATTTTCGAGTGTCAAACAAAGGGCCGCAAGTATACAACTTTCGTCGTAATATTTGAGGGTCGTCTCCACAGGGACGAGGATGAGATTAAGGTCACTAAGTACCAAATTGAACTAATCTAGCATCATTCTAAATTATTAAAATAGTGAATAACTAAGATTAAAGCATATAAACAAATCAAATTCTAAATATTCCCTAAATATTTGCAAACTCTAATATTCTTTAACCTAGATAAAACATCAAAATCAAACTCAACCACATAAAAGGAATAAATTTAATCCTCAATCATAATCAAGACCAACATAATCCAGAGATCAACACAATCCATAATCCAACATAATGAAAATCTAAACTAAACCTCTTAAGTTGGAAATAAGAATGAACTCCATTATCTAATACTACTAGAAACAAAAGAGAATGCAACCACAAACATAATCAAGCTTATAAATCCAAGAAAACAATTAAGCCAAACTTAAAGTGAGCATTATATGAGAACCAAATCAAGCCACAGAACAACAAATACCATTAAAACTTCAGCACCTCCATTAACACCATTAAAACTGCCTTAAGCAGAACCGAACATAGGACCAAAACAGTGGAGGCGATTCTAAGCTATTTAGCAGTACCGAAACAAGGAGAAGAATAAGGGGCTTCACTGCCTCATGAGCTCAGCATAGTCCAACAACTGGCCCTTATTTCCAGCACACTAACAACTCGTGCAACATCCTAGATTTCGAGCACCAACAGAACAGAAAGCTTGAAGCAGAGCAATCAAAGAAGGAAAAAAAAAAGCAGGGGAGGGGGAATTCCGAAATTGCTCAACCCTAGAAACAATTCAACTGCAACTGAAAACTGTAATTAATTACACAAATCAACGAAATTGCAAGCAAGAAGAGCCGAATCTGACATTTGAAAATTGCATGAATGAGAACGAATCTAAGCCCTAATTCACTAACCAAGCTGAACCAATTTAACAAAATTCAAAGCCTAAAATAACTAAACCTTGCAAATACAATTCGAATTGATGAAATCAAACCAATTTACATGAATTTGAAGGCTGAAGTTGAGTCTAAAAATCGAAAGGGACGAACGAAACAAGAACCCTAAAATTTCGAATGACTGAAAAACGAAATTAAAGCTAACCTAAACCCCAGATTGTTATCTAATAATCTCCCAAAAGCGCCGCTACCTCTGATTTATACTCAGCCCTTCTCATCTCGTTCGTCGATCTGGCACACGTGGATGGTGAAGATGATGCAAGCTGGTGATGTGTGGAGCGTTGATGGTGATGCTGGTGGTGCTTGTTGATGTCCTGGTGTTCGAAAGAGAGAGAGAGAGAGAGAGAGAGAGAGAGATGAGGTTGAGATGATAATGATGAAGAGGGATGAAGATGGATGTGAAGAAGGGGTTTCGGGGTCTGGGTTTCATGGTCTGGGTTTCTTCAGACCGAGAGAAGAGAGAGAGTGAATTAAGGGGGAGAAAGGCTAAATCACGTGCTCAGCACGTGGCGGCTGAGTAGATTTTAGGCTTTCCTTCTATTTATTTTTTTCTTTTTCTTTTGGGTCAAAGAAGAGGTTGGGTCTAGTAATTCATGTTGGGTTTGAGTCAAGTCGGCCCGAATCTTCATTTTCGGTATTTTTCATCTTTTTTCGCATTTTTCCATATTTATTTATTCGATACCTACAAAACAAAATAAAATCAAATAAAAACCTAAAAATAACAATTATAACGAGCATAAATCGGGTATAAAAGTATCATAAAAATAATACATTTTTGGCACGAATAAATACCCTCACACGAAGATTTTGCTCGTCCTTGCGTAAAATAAACTAACCTAACTAAAAGGAAATGAAAAATAAGAAAAAGAAAGTCCTATCTCACTGTCGTATGAATCACGGTTGCATTTGGCTTATGCAACAAGTCCTGTAAACCCCTCGGTCTCCCAAGTGAACGATTGAGGTCTCATGAGATTTTTCAAGTGAAATATCCACAAATATTATTTCAAAAAGAAAATGTTTTTGATTTTTTCTCAAAGTTAATATGTATAGAATTAGGGAAAGATATGTACAAGTTGTAATCAACTAAATCACTCATGTAATCAAGTTATTGACCTGCATATATACAGAATGCACTTCAAAGTCTTCTACCCCATAAATGACATCAGAGCACTAATTTTTCACCCTACTGTACATCAAGATTCTGAATCCATCCTAGTGCTCGTGTGCAAGTTTATCATCATCCCAAGGCTTAGATTTAACAGAATCAGACTCAACCCCACTTGACTAACACAACTACATTATTAACATATTAACATTGGAAGCAAGTTTTTCCAGTAGCAGTGTTGCCTCAAAGGGTAACATTCAATAGCACGTGCCTCAAAGGGTAATGCCCAATAGCACGTGCCTCAAAGGGATACTTATCATTCCAAATTTTATTCCATCTCTTTTTCTTTTTTTTCGATCTTTATTCATAATTTGTTTTTCGAAAGTGGCAAAAATTGGAGTAATTGTGTCACAAGCAAGTGGGAGAATCATTCATGGAAGTCTAAGACCTAAAGATAATGATGAGAGGATAAATAAGGATTGGATTACACAATCTATAATGAACATCTGGAGTTAGAATTAAAGCTTAGAATGACACACTGAGGCCAGAGACCTATCGTGTACATCCTACTTATATACAAGCTAATAACCAAAGTATAGGGGATTTAAGCTAATTAGAAATAGTATAAACGTCCCCAAAAACAAAAAATCTTCAAAATTTTTCAAAAATGAGCACCTTACCCCCACGCTAAAATTTCACAATGTCCTCATTGTGGGAACTAAGGCGCTAAAAAGCAATCATATAAACTACACAACCGTAAAACCACATGAAACCACAGATATATACAAATTAGGACACGATTAAAATAAAAAAAAACCAAAAACATAAAAGAGCCAAAATCAAAATTAAAACTACAACTAAAACCAAAACAAAAATAAACATACATATTTACAAAAAACCAAAAACCAAAATCAAAACCAAAAAAAAAAAGTAAATGAAAAACAAAAACCAAAACCAACCAAACCAAACCAAAACTAGACCAAGACACATATAACCAACAAAATAGAAACAACACAAGACTAAGGGGCTACAAAATACCAAACTAGAAAACAATATCAAACTAAACAAACTAATCATAACAAAAGAAAACTCAAAAGAAAAGAAACAATACACAAAACCAAAACACAACCACTAAAACACTAAAAAGGAAACAAAAACAAAAAATTAAACAAAAACTAGCAAAAACCAAAACTCACAAAAATAAAGAAATAAAACAAATTGAAACATAAAAACAATACTAGATATCCACAACTAACAAGTATTCACAAAATAATAACACAATCAAGAGTGATTATAGCCCACACGGCTCAACAAATCCTAAATTGCTCCTTAACATCGATCACCCATCACAATTCGCAGTCCTAATTATCCACAACTAAGTATGAAACGAAAGAAAAGAGAAGAAAAGGAGAAGAGGAAAAAGTGGAACAATCATACCAGGTTGGATATAGATTGTACCCAAACAAAATGTTTCACTCAAATGATATCGAGGATGACCATGGAGCATCAGCCACTCCACATTAAGCTGAAAAGTGCAACTCAAATCAAAACTCATTAAAGCACGGAGCAGCTTATCAAACAAGATGCCCAACTCTCAATCACATAGAAACAGTAAAAAGCAGCGAGTTAGAGCCAGAAAGAGTACGTCCAGTCATCCACCTAGCCAATAAAGCACAAATAAGGGCCCGCTACAACTTATCAAATAGTTGAGACCAATCAGAAAGAAAATGAACATACTCAGAATGAGCCAGTATTGAGGTCATTGGCCTAGAAACATTATCAGCATGAACGAACAATCTAGGCAAAATAGTGAGTGCAAAGTTCATAAGTTTGTTAAGTCCAATATGCATATGAGTCTGGTCTAAAACAAAATTCTTAGTGGCAATGATATAAGACTCAACAAATTCAGACTTGTAATATTCAAAAAGAAAGTCAGTTTGGATGGAGTCAAAAGAGAAGGACTCATAATCAGCACAAAAACCATCATGAGAACTTCTATGGATATCGATCTCACAAGAAAAAGATTCATATTCTACATACAAAATATTATCATCTAATTTAAATAGAAGGTCAGGAATGACGGGATCAAAAGAGAATGATTCATACTCAACATGAAAACCTATATCAAGACCTTTAGTAACATCAAACCCACATGAAAAAGATTCATATTCTGCATAAAGAATATCATCATCAAAGTCCAAAATAGTGGGTTCAATTGCCTCATCGCATAACTCCGGTGAAATAGCTTCTTGTGACTCATCTAAATCACGAGGCTCAATTTCAGGTCTGATACCTGTATCTAACTCACTAATAGTGTCAAATTGTTCACCCACATCAAACTCACAAAAGTCGTTCAGAGTGGTGAGTGGGTCGGCAGAAACTAGGACATTATCAGTAATGCCCTTAGGTGAGCTAGTGCAGGGTGCAAAGTCAGGTGATAGAGATATGGGGAGGTCACTCTTTTGATCTATACTAGGCAAATACATGTCGTCATTCAAGTCAGCCTAGCAAAATAAGAGGGTTCAAAATCATCATTAAGACTAACTGCAGGTTTAGGAGATCCTAAATTAGAGTCAAGCTCACTATAAGTCTCCCTATTTTAATTAAAACATTGAGAATATTCAACAATTCTCTCTTTCATGGTCTCTACCATTTGATTAGTCATTTAATTAATCTTTTTTCAAAACTTGCATATGTAGCATCAACATAAGCACGATAAGGACAACTACGAGCATCATAATCAGGAGATTCACAATAATCGCACAAAACAAGAGGTATATAATAGTAATATGGGTCATTTGAATTCATAAAGTGGTCTGAAGGGTAAGAATTAGCTTGAAAATCATACTCTCCATGAGTTGTGTGTCTAAAAGTCTTGTTAGCTTGTTCAAACGCATAGGTTTTCCAAGCTAATTTTTCAAAGAAATCCTAAACTTCATCTTGAGTTTTAGATAATAATTCTACTAAACCTCCAGGATAAATTGATTTAACATAACACCTTGACTCAACATTTACACCCACAGCAATGACCTTACAAATTTTCCACTTTTCAAAATTATAATTCAATTGAGCACGATAATAATTAAGCTTTGAAAGATAACTCCAAAAAGGTTCACACTCATTTTGTGGAAAATCGAAAACTTGCATTTTGTTTTTAAAGTTTTTCAAGTTTTTCAATTTTTGGGGGTTTTCAAGTTTTTCTTTTTTTTTTTTAAACTTTAGGCTTTTCTAATTTTTTTGAATTTTTGGGACATTTCGAGAAGTGAACTAAGTTAAGCAACATCAAATAACGAAATCAAGAAAGCAAGATAAACCATGTGCAATCAATAGGAAAGTAACAAAGAAAAAGAAGAATGTAACCTAAATCTCAAGTCGTCCTCCCGACAACGGCGCCAAAAACTTGTAGGAATATTTTCGAGTGTCAAACAAAGGGCCATAAGTATACAATTTTCACCATAGTACTTGAGGGTCGTCTCCACAAGGATGAGGATGAGATTAAGGTCACTAAGCATGAAATTAAACTAATCTGACATCATTCTATATTAATTAAAACCGTGAATAACTAAGATTAAGGCTTATAAACAAATCAAATTCTAAATATTGCCTAAATATTTGCAAACTCTAATATTCTTTAACCTAGATAAACATCAAAGCCAAACTCAACCACATAAAAGGAATAAATCTAATACTCAATCATAATCAAGACCAACATAATCCCGGGATCAAACCATCCATAATCCAACATAATGAAAAATCTAAACTAAACCTCTTAAACTGGAAATAAGAATGAACTCCATTATCCAATACTACTAGAAACAAAAGAGAATGCAACCACAAACATAATCAAGCATATAAATCCAGGAAAATAATTAAGCCAAACTTGAAGTAAGCATTATATGAGAACCAAATCAAGCCATAGAACAACAAAACACCATTAAAACTTCATCATTAATACTGCCTTAAGCAGAACCCAACATAGGACCAAAACAGGGGAAGGGATTCTAAGCTATTCAGCAATACCGAAACAAGGAGAAGAATCAGGGGCTTCACTGCCTCATGAGCTCAGCATAGTCCAGCAGCTGCGCCTGCTTTCTAGCACACTAAGAACCCGTGTAACATCCGAGATTTCAGCACCAACAGAACAGAAAGCTTGAAGCAGAGCAATCAAAGAAGGGGGAAAAAAAGTAGGGGAGGGGAAATTCCGAAATTGCTCAACTATAGAAACAATTCAACTATAACTGAAAACTGTAATTAATTACACAAATCAACGAAATTGCAAGCAAGAAGAGTTGAATCTGACATTTGAAAATCGCATGAATGAGAACGAATCTAAGCCCTAATTCACTAACCAAGCTGAACCAGTTTCACAAAATTCAAAGCCTAAAATAACTAAACCTTGCAAATACAATTCTAATTGATGAAATCAAACCAATTTACATGAATTTGAAGGCTAAAATTTAGTCTAAAAATCGAAAGGGATGAACGAAACAAGAACCCTGAAATTTTGAATGACTGAAAAACAAAATTAAACCTAAAATTGAACCTCAAGCTTTCAACTAAACCTAACCTAAACCCCAGATTGTTAACTAATCTCCTAAAAGCACCACTACCTCTGATTTATACTCAGCCCTTCTCATCTCGTTCGTCGATGTGGCACGCATGGATGGTGAAAATAATGCAAGATGGCGATGTGTGGAGCGTTGATGGTGATGCTGGTGGTTCTTGTTGATGTCCTAGTGTTCGAAAGAGAGAAAGAGATGAGGTTGAGATGATGATGATGAAGGGGGATGAAGATAGATGTGAAGAAGGGGTTTCGAGGTCAGGGTTTCATGGTCATGGTTTCTTTAGACCGAGAGAAGAGAGAGAGTGAATTGGGGGGGGGGGAAGGATAAATCATTGCTCAACACGTGGGGGCTGAGTAGATTTTAGGCTTTCCTTTTATTTATTTTTTCCTTTTTCTTTTGGGTCAACGAAGAGGTGGGGCCTAGCAATTCGGGTCGGGTTTGACTCAAGTTGGCCCAAATCTTCATTTCCGGCATTTTTCAATATTCGCCGCATTTTTACCACATTTATTCGATGCCTACAAAATAAAATAAAATAAAATAAAACCTAAATATAACAATTATAACGAGCATAAATTGGGTATAAAAGTATCGTAAAAATAATACATTTTTAGCACGAACAATCTGCTACGTACTTTCTTCAACTCGGCAAAGTGTTGATAAAACTACTCTGTTAGTGGCAACCAACCTAAAATTTTTACTAAGATACAATTGATAAAACCATTTGTATTTTTTAATTACTCAATTGACTCTAGTCGACCATATTAGTGGTTCCTTGTCGCTCGACTTGACCTTTCTATGCTTGCGCTCCTTTCTCTTGTCAATTATTTGGGACATGAAGGTTGGAAGTAGGGGTGTTCATTACACGGTCCAGGACCGGACTGACCCGAAGACCGAGTCGGACCGGACCGGACTGGACCGAACCGACGCCTTTCGGTCCGGTCCTCGGTCCTCTCTTTTTCGACTTTCGGTCTTCGGTCCGGTCCGGTCTCGGACCGGTCGGACCGACAATTGGACCGGACTGGACCGATTTGGGAATTAAGCTTTTTTTTTTGGGTTTTAGGTTTGGACCTTCTGTTTGGGCACTTTTCAAGGTTTTTGGTTTTGTGTGAAGGACCTTCTGTTTGGGTACTTTTCAACCTAGGGCAGAGAGCAAAACCAAAAACCAAAAACCTTCTGTTTGGAGCTTCGTGAAGGAGAAGAGACGCGAGTAATGGAGAAGATGCCTGAATTCAAGGTTTTTGGTTTTGTGGTTGTGTTTTTCTCTCTCTTTTTTTGGGCTGAAGTCAGATTTGGGATGATGTCAAATTTGGGCTGAAGGGTTTGTAACGTATGGGTTCATGAGTCATGACCCAAACAGTTTCAAAAGTATCTAAGACAGGACCGGCCCAGATTCGGTCCGGTCTCGGTCCGGTCCGGTCCGGACCGAATCTGAAATGGTCCGGTCCTCGGTCGCCACCTAGGTCTTATTCGGTCTTCGGTCCGGGCCGGTTCGGTCCGATCCGGTCCGATCCTGGACCGATGAACACCCCTAATTGGGAGAGGTCGTGGTCAGTTGTCCTTTCGAACAATGCAGTGGAAGCATCGGGGGGTCGTTTTCTCAATGTCGATCGGTGTGCCAAAGGGGTTCCTGACTTGTTCACCCTTGTTCCACTTAGGGAGGTTAGCCCAACCATCCTCTTGCCTTACGAAGAGGAAATCATGTTTCCACTTCTTCAACTTGGACTTCCTCTCGATAGAAAACATAAAACCCTTTCGATTAGTGAAACTATACCATCCGACCTCTCTCACTCGGCGCCTTCTGCACAGTGAGTACTGTCCTAAAAGCCCTAACTGTGCATTCCAGGCAGTGCAGCTCATAGGTGGCGATGAATGAGCAAATATTGTGCCATGAGGTGGCCATTATCTGTGCAATCGCCAATTGGTACTAATACATGTCCCAAATGACCTCATGTGGGGAAGCGAAGACCATAGGTGAAGGTTGCGTGATACACAACAATGCACTCCAGGGGCGGCCTGTTCACCGTGGTATCACGGTTTGGAATCACAAACTTATATTTGGAAGGTAAAAGTAGGGGTGTGCAAAAAAGCCCGAAACCGAAAGTCGAACTGAAAAACCGAAAAAACAGAACCAAAAAACTGGTTAACCGAACAAATTTTTCAAAAAAATCAGTTTGGTTAACCGAACCCAAAAAATTTCGGTTTTCGGTTCAGTTACAGTTCGGATATTTTGAAAATTCGGTTAATCGGCAGTTAATCAAAATGAAAATAATTTTATTTTTTAAAAAAATTATACACAAAAAATTAAAAATTTAGGTAAGAAAATTCACTTTTTTATTATTTATAAATGATAACCAAAGTTTAATTTTTATAAAAAGAACTCAAACATAAAAAATAAAAAAATTTAGGTAAGAAAGTATATGTTTTTTGTTATTTGTGAACGGTTAACCGATAACCGAACCGAAAAATCGGCTAACCATCTTTTTCGGTTCAATTACGGTTCGGGCTTTGGACGAACTGAAATTTTCGGCTGACCAAAAAACGGTTAACCGAAATTTTCGGTTCGGTTATGGTTCGAAATTTTTCTGAACCGAAATACCGGTTAACAGAAACTTCGGTTAACTGGTTTGCACACCCCTAGGTAAACGATATTCTTTCTCCAAGGCCAGTTTCTTCAAGGTTTTCACTACCTTGGGGTTGGGAAAATGCGAGCTCGAACCATTGCTAGGGTTCAAGCGAATGGGGGCACCCGGAAAAAATATCCCCGTTGCCACGACTTTGGTCTACAGACCGGTACCTGGTGGCCCTTGTCGGTGCTCGACACTGAGAAGTGGAGTCCCAGGAGCTAGCCTCGCCACTTCGCCATTTGAGGTGGAAAGGGAGTTACATTCAGTCATGCAGTTAGCCATTAGCTATGAGACGGTCTTTAATCGTATTGTGTGCTTTGTCCTAGCCGGCTTGTGTTCCTGGACATCAATCACATGATTAGCAGCTATATCAATTTCTCAAGGATATACAATCTCTTCCTCAATACTAAGTATGCTAGAGGTAGACAATCGTTCGCAGCTAGACCACGAATCAAGGATCGTTCGTAAACGGACAGTGCGTAGGAGATCTTTTTAGGCTTCATAGAATGATTTTTTCCGAGAAAAAAATCACTTCCCCGCCATCAATCTTGGCTGGGAGGTTTGGAAATACTGGGTGGTGACCCTCTTCCCTAGGGTCAATCGAACTCTTAGGGGGAAGTTTGTTGGATGAAGAACAGGAGGATGACATATTTTATTTAATAATACAAACAGGAAGAACGAAGGGAGCACGTGTGTACCTCTGTGAATGAATATGAAAATTGGGGATTGAAAGCTCTTGAAGATTTGAGGTTAGACTCTAACGATTGCCTAACAAACTCAACTCGAAGATGAAGGACAGCGAAAGGGAAATAAAACTTCTCTCTCTAGAATGAGACTAAGCAGTTGTAACAAGTGAGGAGAAAGGACTTCCTCTAAGTTCCCTTATATACAGGAAAAGGGAAGAATTGAACCATTGCGCTCCCCAAAGCAAAGTGATTTCAGGAGAGAAAGAACTGTGAGACACGTGGCAAAAGATAATGCCCCCCAAAGGGTAAACTCCAAGCACCTCGAATGGGTGTGCATCATAAGCACGACCCTTGGTCATCCGCTACACCTTTAGCCCCTCAAGTGGCTAAGGGCCTCCAAGCATGGCCTTCAGCTATTCGCTACACCTTTAGCCGTTCGCTACGCCTTTAGCCCCTAAGGGGCTAAGGGATTCGAGGCATGATGTATGATTGTTTGTTGCACCTTTAACCCCCAAGTGGCTAAGGGTCCTAAAGTACGACCTACGACTGTTCGTCACGCCATTAGCCCCTAAGGGGCTAGGGCCACCAAGCACGACCCTTGATTCTCTGCTACACCTTTGGCCCCCAAGGGGCTAAGGATCTCAAAGCGTGGACCCTCGGCCGTTCGCTGCACCCGTAGCACCCAAGGGGCTAAGCTTCTCACAACACGTCCCTCAGACGTTCGCTACAACTTTAACCCCCATGGCCTTTGGTCAATCGCTACATCTTTAGCTCCCAAAGGGCAAAGGGTTCAGGAAGTACGACTCTTGGCCGTTTGCTACACGTTTGGTCCCCAAAGGGCTAAGAGTCCTTTAGCACGACCTTTGGTCGATTGCTACACCTTTAGCTCCCAAGGGGCTAAGGGTCCAGGAAGCCCGATTCTTAGTTGTTCGTTACACTTTTGGCCCCCAAAGAGCAAAGGGTCCCTCAGCACGGCCTTCGGCCGCTCCAAAAGGGCTATGGGTCCCGCAAGTGCAACTCTCGACTGTTTGCTACGCCTTTAACCCCCTAGTTGCCAAGCGTCCAAAGTACGGCCCACGGCTAGCCGCTACACCTTGGGCCCTCCGAGGGGCCAGAGGACACAATTACAACCCTTGACAATTCACCACACTTTCAGTCCTAAGGGGCTAAGGGTTTGAAAGTGTGACCTTTGGCCGTCCGCTACACGATTAGCCCTAAGGGGCGAAGGGTCAAAAGAACGCATGGCGCTAAATGTTACCACAATATAACTGCGAAAGCATTAATAGAATCCTTTTTTCATTGATGAAATGAGAGATTACATAGGGAGAATTTTACAGAGTATGAAAGCTAATAAGAAATAAGGAAAAGTAGCTGTCTGATCAGTGGGAGAAAACTTAGTGGCCACCCCCATCACTGGATGTAGCCAGGGCATCATTTGACCCCACACTTTCATCTAAGCTAGAGGAAATGGCCGGAGCTACCCCCTGGGCTTGCCATGGTTGAAACAATGGCAGTTGGATGCTGGCTGACAGAAGCTGCCACCGGTTAATCCAAAGCCACGCCTCAAAAAAATACCATATAAGGTTCATCAGCACGTCTTTCGAAGCAAGGGCCATGTTCCTCATCACCACGCCCAATTTCAGGGCGTCTTTGACCACCATGGCATAAAAGGTAGTAGGCATAATCTCGCGGATCTGAAAGTCCCGACCTTTCTCCTCAGCATCCCTCCTAACAAAGTCCAGGAAGAGGCTATGATAATCTTTCAAGAGCGGACGAGAGGGTGGGGGTGGATCCATGCAGTTCCTCTTCCACCACTTAAAGGTTTCACACACATGAGTGGGCATCTCCTCAGTGTTAAGGTAATATGAAAAAACCATGGTTTTAACCTGCAGAGCCGTGCGAGTAAAGTTGGATAAAGCCCCTCTTCATGTCATTTTATACCAAGGAGCAAGGGGCATTTATAGCAACATTAATAAAACCTCTGAGAATGCACCAACAAACATTAGGAGGGAGCTTCTATTAGAAGTCAGAAGTCAAAGGCACGAGCACTGATGGGCAACATGAAGTTCATTCCAACTATATTTACTTGCCAAAAAAATAAAGAAAAGGGAAAAGAAGAGAAGATATGATCTTAGGACAAAAGGGGAAATAAGGCCGCCCGATAAAGGTTAGTTCGCATTCCCCCCAGGAACTAAAGGAACGTCATTCGACCCAACGCTGTCAGTGGGAACATCATCTGGTTCTTGGTGAGCGACTGCAGTTTCAGCCGCGAAAGCCTTCTGGCTAGCAGACAGCAGCTTCTCCTTATGGATGCCCAACCAAACTTCAAAAGAGAACCACTGAAGGTTTTCTAGTACCTCCTCTAAGACGTCGCCCACTACCTCGTAGAGCACACACAGCTCCTCAACTTAGACCGCGGTCATAGTGTAGAACGTTGCGTGCAGTCGCTTTGACATATCCACATATTGGGCAATTTCCTGTGCATCCTCCTTTATCAAATTGGGGCACAACAATTGGAAAACTATTAGCAACGGGTTATGAGGAGGAGGCGGGACAACCTCTCTAGCTTGACCAAGCGAAAGGCCTCCCAGACGTGGAGAACCATTTCATCCATATTGAGCCAAGTGTAGAATCCAATTATCAGGGTGAAAGCTACTCGCAAGAAAATGGTGGATCAGGAGTGGAAGTCCCCTCTATCCTTTCCCCTCTTTTTATATTACGGTAAAAGAAGGGATCATTAAGAGCTCTGCCTATTAGAAAAGGTAGGAAAACAACCTCGATGTGACATTAATTACTGAACTGAAGAATTTCACAACCAAGCTGTTCAGGGCATTCTTTCCATATTCGACCTGTTTGCCGTTTTGGAAAGATTGCGCAGGTAAAATGTGGGGCTAAGTGATTTAGATAAAACACCTAACTGACCATCCATGTCAGCAAATCAATCATAGACCTCGAAAAGGGGGCTTAATGGCTGCTCGGGTGAAAGGAATCTAACTTCATCTAGGCTCAAGGTTGAAACTCTTGTGAAATTACCATCTTACCAGAGTTGAAATTACCATCTTTCCTCTGGCTACAGTGCCTTATAAATATCTACCTACTTGATTCGAGAAAGGAAATCATTTTCTATAAAAATCTAGGCTCTGACATCTGTGGAGGTTTCCCGTTAAGAGAAAGATATCATTTTTCTAAAAGACTCAAACTTGACCTCTTTATTGACCATTCTTTTCTCTCTTATGAGACAAGTATTCACTTGAACATTGGAGGGGCATTCCTCGGATCCAACATCTGAGGTGTTTGTTTTACAGGAAAGAAGAAAGAAGGAAGGGACAATGACCTAAAATGTCCACCATCTCATAAGCCTGTTCTTCGCCACCTCATCACTTCAGTAAACTCTGTGCGAAAACAAACCCAAGTAGGATAGATTAGTTCTATATATCTTGTACAAGCCCCCTTCTTTGAGACTCCTCTACTAGTTTTAAAGTACCAAACAAAGTTTCAAATAGATCCAAGTAGATAGACAAACTAAGTGACATGACATCATTATCAGCTACGTACTCGCTTTAACTCAGCAAACTTTTGATAAAACTACTCTGCTAGTGGCAACCAGGCTGAGATTTTCATTAAGATACAATTGATAAAACCATTTATAGTTTTTATTATTATATCACCTCTAGTCGACCATGTCTTCATGCCTTTAAATTGGCTGATCTAATTCCTTCCCTTTTTCTTTTTTCGGGGGGCCGGGGCAATAAAGGCCAATCTGATAACCAAAGCTCACTCTAAATTTATGTCGACATACATCATTATATTGTTCATCCTTCCAGCATCCATGTGGATGATGATGGATTATTTATTTAATTAGGGCCTTTGACACATATTTTTTGTAGTTTTAATGGGTGTCTGCAGATGTGTTTGACAACAAAGATACCATTAATGATACCATTGCTGACAGTTTAAAAAATTGAAGTCGATTAACAATTAGCTTTGGAAAATTACTCTTAAATTAACATCAAAGTATCTGAAGAATTGAAAAGATTTTAACAATAACCATTGACTCATCAATTTTAGCTTCGTATATCCTTTCAGCATGATAACCAAGTTCCTACACTAACAGAGAAAAGAAGAGAAAAGAAGAGGGACACCTGGGATGTAGGAAGGAATGATATAGCTATTCCTCTCTAGCAAAAGTTTCTCAAGAACACTATTAGAACAACAGATTCTTAAAGCCTGAATCACTTCCATATTCTTCAGAAACTTTGCTATTAATATTGCTTCCCATAAGTTGTCATCTTTTACAATACTTCGGCATTGTCTAACAGTGTAAAGGTTGAAGCTTGGGAGAAAACTGTTCCGCATGGCTACTCTCTTGGCCATGGGATTTTTATATACAAACACATTACTATACAAAGGACTGAGATCTTCTCGGTTTACAAAAATAGACCTCCAAATGTATACAACTACTCAGTTTTGATAGTACGATATTGCTCAAATCAGAATATTATCCCAATATATGATCCCCAAACATATTATCTTAATAACCCCCTCAAGTCAGAGCGTGAAGATTTGAAATACCCAACTTGCTAAACAGATGACTAAACTGATGATGTCCCCAAGCGCTTCTGTGAAAAGATCAAAAAATTGCTCCTTGGTAGAGACATATCAAGTGACCAGCTCCCTAAATAATAATCATTTATAGACAAAATGACAATCAATCTCAATGTTTGGTGCGCTCATGGAACAATGGAGCTGCAATATGCAAGGCAGCCTGAGTATCACAGTATAACTAGGCCGATGGGGCCAAAACATGGAATGTCTGAAGAAAGTTGCAAGTCCAAATGACTTCTTTAGTGGCGTTGGCTAAGGGTGATCAAAACCAGTCAACCGAAAATTCAGTTAACTGAAAATCAGTTAACTAGAAAATTCTGCTCGTAAAAATTGTGAATTGGAAACCAAACCGAAACTTTTGGCTAACCTATTTTCGGTTTGGTAAAAATATGAACTGTAGCCGAACCGAAAAACTCAACCAGCCAAATTTTTGGTTCAGTTAACCGGATAATTGGTTTGTTTAGTGGTTAATAGTTAATTTAAATTGTTAATTTTCAATTTTCACTAATTTTTTAATCTAATTTAACTATTTATGACATCAAATATTAATTTACACATTACTCTATGTTTAATCTTATCTTTTGTATAGTTATAAAATCTACATTTGACTAATATAAAATTAAGTATTTTTTTTAAAAAATTGAAGTTTTGGTTTTGCAAATCATGCGCTTAACCATATTTAAAAGGGCCGAAATCGAAACTGTGAAATTTCTCACGGTTTGGTTAACCGAACCAAATTTCTTTCAAAAATCGATTCGATTAACCGACTTTTCAATTCAATTTTACCGTTTTCGGGTTCGGTTTTCTAGTTTTCAGATTTTTTTGCTCACCACTAGCGTTGGCCATGACGCGATATTTTAGCTTCGGTAGTGTAACACCCCAAATGTAAATAAATCATTGTTTGTGTTTCTTTCATTAGTTTCCCAATTAGACATGATAACCCAAATGATCAGGCGTTACCCTCGGCCAGCAAGGACAAGGCTATGCTTGTACATGATGAAATTAGCCATAATAATCAATGTTTACCATCAAAGGCATTCACACCATTACAATCTATCAGACCATTTAGATAAATATGGGATGTTCTAACATCAAAACCATTCAAACATCTTAAGTATTACACCAAAATATAGAATTCTGATAAAATATACAGTTTTCACACCAAAATATATTACAATACAGTGTTACAAATATCTCAATGATAATACACCGCCATTCCATATGGACTTCCTGGCTCACTTATCATCTTCAGTCGTTCTGCCCGCCTGAGGGCAATTTACTGAACACTTTTCTTCAACAAAACATGAAAAATATTTCGAACTATGAGCTGAAACTCAGTACATGCATTTCTGTATTATTAAACGTTCATGGAAAAATTGGTTGGGCCCATATTGCATTCATTTTTAATTAAATACAGGGAATGAGATAAATATGAAACTGCATTATTAATTATTATCTGATAGTGAGCCCTTGGTAACTGTTACGATCTGAACATAGGTATACACCTGCCAAGCCGATCAGGACCTGACCTAAAGTCGCGCGGGTAACTAAAAGACTGTGCCCTATAACTCATAACTGATGGGGTTACTAATTATATAATAAATCAATGATTAAACTGATTCATTAATGTACTAATTATGTAATAAATACATGCTAATTTCTAAAGATACAGACAATAATCGTACCTGGAATTTTTAAATTTAAGCTTACTGAATAATATTATACACAAAAGTGGAAGGAATGATAGATTAGGCCTCGATTCTGTACAAAATTATCATTGTAGGAACATACAGTTGGCAAAAATATTTATTTCATAGCTAATAATTTAGTAAAAGAAAAGTAAAAGTATAACAGGGGCTTAGAAAGAATGACTCATAACTTAGGCGTCTAACCTGTCATTGTGACTCAAAACCTCAATATAGAAAGCTTAAGAAGTCCTAAAAATCTTTCATTGATGAACACCAAGCGTGATTCTCACAATAGAATTCCCAAAATGAAGTTAGAACACAAGCATGTCAGTTTTGGTCTATTCTGCACAGCTTTGGTAAAACGACAATAATTTTTTCACAGACCTCGGATTAAAGTGATTCAAAAGAAATTTAAAAGCTAACACACTGAACTATCTACCCATCAAAAATCATAATTTTTTAATGGGCTGATCATTACCAGTTCAATCGTGAGGTCTGTCCTATTTTCCTGAAATTTGCAGCCCTCACTGTTTTGGCTTTTCTCTTTCTTTTTTTACACAAATCCTCAACTTTAACCATTCCTTAAAAGCATGTAAACAAGCTTTTATCCATCCCAATAGCATACAAAATCATCACACTCAAATTCACTTCATAATCATATCCAATAAAGATCATTTTTCAATCAAATATATACATAAACCAAGCTTAATGCTAGTTTAATCCAAACCATACATTACTTGCCAAAACCCTAGTTTTATGGCCAACTTGAACTCACTCTAACTCATTTGAAATCACCAAAAATATCATTATATACACCAATAGATTAGAAGATGACCAAATTAAAAATAAAACAATCAAAATCCAACACTTTAACATCAAGGTTGCATGATTTAGGATTAACCCTAACCCTAGCATGATCCAACCTCAACTCCACCATGATCAACACCAAAATAACTCTTATTTCTCATCAAAACAACATGATCAAAGATCATGAAAACATCAAAACAAGAATCAAAACTAAAATAAAAAATAAAACCAACAAGATCAAGTTTCAAGATTACTCACTTTACTTGAAAATAAGTAGAGATGGAGTAGATATTTAGTGGTTTTGATGATGGAGGATGGTGGCTAGAGATTGTAGGATGTTGGTGGGGTCGAAGACCACCAGGGCTAGCCGAAAAACTGGTCAGAAAACACCCAGACTACTGCTGGAACTAGCTGGCCGTGAGGAGAGAGAAAGGGGAGAGAGAAAGTGTTTTGGATTGAGTTGTGTTTTTGTTTATTAATCAACTCATTTGGCTGAGTTTTTAACTAGAGAATGACTTTTTTGGACTGACGATGGTTAACCTTAATTATGGTAATTATTTAGGTTAATAAGCAAACCTGTTGGGCTTCAAGTCAGCCGAAATAAGTTGGGTTCGGGAATAAAATGCTTTGTAACGATAATGTTTTTACGAAACTCAAAATTAAATTTTTGTAATATTACGGAAAAAAATAAATTGCTTAGATTAAACTTGTTAGGGTCTACTATCAATTCTTTCAAAGTTTTCCTTAATTAATTAAATAAACAAATAAAATCCGAATTGCCAAGTGAGAGTCCAAATAAATTTTTCCTCACCGGGGTGAATAAATGCGATAAATAATTATGAGGAAAAAAATCATGAACATGTGGCAGTTAAATAAATAAACATAATTAAATAATTTAGGGTTGGGCTATTACAGTCTTCCCCCCTTAAAGAGTTTTGCCCTCGAAACTTATGACTTGACTATGTAATGCAAGATTACCTCAAATAATTATGGGTATTTGGCTTTCATTTCCTCTTTAGTCTCCCAAGTAGCTTCTTAGGAGGTATGATTTGACCAAAACACTTTGACTAGAGGTATCTACTTATTACGCAACTGCTTAATCCTGCGATCTAGTATTTGGATTGGTTGCTCCTTATATACTAAATCCACAGTGATTTCAATAGGTTCAGATACAATGGTGTGGTTTGGATCAGGGATATACTTTCTAAGCTGAGAAATGTGAAATACGTTATGCATGTGTTCTAGTTCTACCGGCAGATCCAGTCGATATGCTGTGGGATTTAACTTTTCAATGATTTCATAAGGTCCAGTATATCTTGGACTTAATTTGCCTCGTACCCCGAACCTCTTGATACCCTTAGTTGGTGACACTTTCTGAAAAACTTTATCGCCTACTTGAAACTACAAAGGCCTCCTTCTCTTGTCCGCATAATTCTTTTGCCGACTCTAGGCAACTCTAATGTGCTCCCGAATCCTTCTTATTGTTTCCACGGTTTTCTGAATCATTTAAGGGCCTATAATCAATGCCTCATCCAAATCACTCAAACACAGTGAGATTCTACACTTTCTTCCATATAAAGCCTCAAACGGGGCTATTCTGATGGTGGACTGGCAGCTATTATTATAAGAAAACTCCATCAATGGTAAATAGTCTTCCCACTTCCCTTGGAACTCTAACACACAAACTCTTAACATGTCCTTTAGAATTTGATTCACTCTTTCAGTTTGCCTATCTGTCTTAGGGTGATAAGAGCTGCTAAAATTTAATTTGGTCCTAAAGGCCTTTTGAAGTGCTTGCCAAAAATGGGCTTGGAATCTTTGATCCCTATCTGATACTATATCTAAGGGGATTTCGTGTAGTCGGGCTATCTCTTTAACATACAACTGGGCTTGTTTTTCAACTCCTCAGGTATCTTTGATTGGCAGAAAATGGGCCGACTTGGTAAGCCCCACTATAACCCAAATAGCATTCTTCTTCGAGGTAGAAAGGGGTAAACCCATAACAAAGTGCATTAAGATCAAATTCCACTTCTAAGTGGAAATTTCTAGGGGTCGCAATTCATCCACGGGACGCTGATGCTCTAGTTTAACTTTCTAGCAGGTTAGACACTTCTCTACATATTCTACAACCTCCTTTTTCATATTATTCCACCTGAAGTATTGCCTTAAATCTCTATACATCTTGGTGCCTCCTAGATGCACCGAGTAGCGAGTATTGTGAGCCTCCTCTGGGATCTATTTCCTTAATTCCGCATTTCGGGGTACACATAGGCGATTTTGGAATCGTAGGGTCCTATCCTCATATACTGCAAACCCGGGAGACTTTTCTTTCTCTAAATTTTGCTGTATTCTTTAGAGTTCAGGATCGCTTTCTTGGTTCACTCGAATCTCCTTCACTATGG
The DNA here is from genome assembly GCA_029747015.1 of Carnegiea gigantea. Taxonomy (NCBI): domain Eukaryota; kingdom Viridiplantae; phylum Streptophyta; class Magnoliopsida; order Caryophyllales; family Cactaceae; genus Carnegiea; species Carnegiea gigantea. The sequence continues at coordinate 358,624 of JAKOGI010000489.1, forward strand.
AAGACTATAAGGTAAGCGCTGATAATTGAACATATGCTTGCCCATGGGACACTATTTGAATTCCTAAGTCCTCAAGTTCTTTCAAGAGACTCAACTGAGTAATCACCACAGTATTTGAGCTATATTGCGCTTTCCTATGCAGGGCATCCGTTACAACATTTGCTTTTTCTGGATGATATTGAATTTGTAAATCATAATCCTTAAGTAGCTTAAGCCAACGTCGTTGCCTCAAGTTGAGCTTCTTTTGGGTGAAGATATACTTCAAACTTTGATGGTCAGTATAAATCTTACATGGTACTCCATATAAGTAATGTCTCCAAATTTTCAGCACAAAGACCATGGCTGCTAACTCCAAGTCATGGGTAGGATAGTTTTTCTCATAGGGCTTGAGCTGTCGAGAGGTACAAGCTACTACCTTATCTTTCTGTATCAGAACACACCCCAATTTGTTCTTTAAAGCATCACTATAAATAGTACACTTCTTGCCTTCCATGGGTAGCATTAGGATTGGGGCAGTAGTTAGTCGCTGCCTTAGCACTTGAAAAGCTTTCTTACATTTTTCTGTCCACTCAAACTTGTTCGCTTTCTTCAGCAGATTGGTCAGGGATGAAGCTATTTTTGAAAAGTCCTTGATGAACCTTCGATAATAACCTGCTAAATCTAGGAAGCTTCTAATCTCACTGATGTTAGTAGGCCTTGACCACTCCGTGATTGCCTTCACCTTCTTGGGGTCAACTTTGATTTCTTATTTTATAACCACATGACCCAAAAACATCACTTCTTCTAATGAAAATTCACACTTCTTTAATTTGTCATAAAGTTGATGCTCTCTCAGGGTTTGTAATAGCATCCTCAAATGATCAGCATGTTCATCTCTGTCCTTAGAATAGATAAGAATGTCATCTATGAACACCACCACAAATTTATCTAGGTAGGGTCTGAAAACTCTGTTTATAAGATCTATGAAGGCTGCGGGAGCATTGGTGAGGTTAAATGGCATCACTGTAAACTCATGATGACCATACCTAGTTCTAAATGCAGTCTTGCGGATGTCTTCAGATTTAATCCTAAGTTGGTGGTACCCTGACCTCAAATCAATCTTAGAGAAGACTCCTGCTCCTTACAATTGATCAAACAGGTCATCGATTCACAGCAAAGGATATTTATTTTTGATGGTGATCTTATTCAACTCCTTGTAGTCAATACACAGCCTTAAAGTTTCATCCTTTTTCTTCACGAACAACACTGGGGCACCCCATGGTGACACACTTGGCCTAATAAAGCCCTTCTGCAACAGCTCATCTAATTGAAGCTTCAGTTTCTTAAGCTCAGTTGGGGTCATACGATGTGGGGCTTTGGAAATAGGTTGGGCATCAGGGATTAATTCAATTCTAAAATCAATTTCCCTCTGTAGGGGTAATCCTGATAACTCTTCAGGGAAAACATCCTCAAATTCACAGACTATAGGAATATTTCCAGCTTTCTCTTCTTTTGCTTAGTTGTCAATAGCATAACACCAATATCCCATATACCGTTGACATAATAGCTTACTTGCTTTCATAGCATAAATCAAGGGATAGGATTTTCTCTCTGTCTGCCCGTAAAAGAATACTTCTCTCCCTTTTTCATCTTTCAACATAACCTTAAGATCCTCACAGCCAATCTTAGCTCTATAGGTGTGCAACCAATTCATTCCCAGAATAATGTCAAAATCAGACAAATCAAATTGAATCAAATCCACAAGGAAGGTGGTTCCACCAATGGTAATGGGAACAAGTTTATAGGAGATAGGGCATTCAATCATATTATCATTAGGTAGCTTGATATTATAATTAGTTTCCATCCTCCTATCTTTCAGGTTCAATTGTCTGGTAGATTGAGTGGATATAAATGAATGAGTAGCACCCGAATCAAATAATATACAAAATGACTTTGAATTGAAAAAGAGAGTTTCAGTGACTACCGTACCAGAGGTGGCAGCTTCTTTCTTGCTCATTATATACGCCCATCCTACTGCTGCAGGCCTTAGTGGTGGGGCCCCTTGGCGAGGTGGGGCCAAGGGTTTTGCTGTATCTTTGTCTACAACCTTCATCCTTCAGGGGCATGTAGCAATTAGGTGCTGAGGGCTTCCACACCACATGCACTTATTAGTTCCTACTCGGCATTCAGGGGTAGTGTGATTTGTTCTGCCGCATTTCGCATAGGGTGCTATTGAGCCTGCAGGACAGCTCTTGGGGGAGTAGGAGAAGGTTTCTTCTGATTCACACTCTCGCTCAGAGTTCCTCGCTCAAACCCCTTTCTCTTTTGGTTGATTGGATTCAGTGCTTTCAACTGTGTCTTTACTCGCTCCACTTCAGCCGCTCGCTCATATAGTTCTTAGTAAGTCAAAATTGGTTGCCTAGCTAACTAATTCCGAATATAGAAAGCCAAACCCTCTTCAAATCTTCTCATCTTCAACCTTTTAGATGATACAAACTCAGAAACAAACCTAGATAATTCCTTGAATTTACTAGCGTACTGTATCACAGTCATGGTGCCACTCATCTTTACCTCTATAAACTCTTTCTCTTTTTGCCTTTGGACTATAACTGGGTAAAATTTTGCCCTCAATTCACTCAGGAATTTACTGCATGTGAATTTAGGCCCTACAAGCTTATCCTTAACAGTATTCCACCAGATGTCAGCTTCATTATTCAAATAATACATCCCGATATTTACTTTCTTTTCTTCTGGCACTTCTACCACTGTAAAGATTTTCTCCATTCCCCTTATCCATTCCTCCAGTACTACTAGATCATAAGTTCCATCATAAACTTTAGGGTTACGTCGTGCTACCATATCTGCTAATTTATCCTCTTTAGGAGGGGTTTCAGTAGGTACTTGGGGAATCTGCTTCATCAATTCAGCTACTAAGGCCGGCCAGTAGTTTGGGTCCCTAATGTTATTAGCTAACTCAGAAGGAATCGGTGGTGTTTGGCCAAAATTTGGTGGCATATGATGGGAGGCTTGATCACCCGATCCCTGGCCATGATCCGAGATTTTCACTATATGAACCCCTGCATTATTGTGCACTGATTCGGACATTCTGATCATACATTAAAGGAGACAATTTAATTACTAGAATACTCAAACATATAAAATAAGCATGCCCAATAAATACATTTAATATAACTCAAAGATTGTAACCCAAAGTTTCATTATATCATTTCATAACTGCTTATTTACATAAATAACTGTCTGTTTATATACATGATCAGCAAAACATATCACATCTAACTGACTAGGCAAAGTCAGTTTTGACTCCTACCTCAACCCCGAACACTAACTATTCTTAAGACACTAGGTCCATCACATGACCAAAAAGAGATACGAACCATGTCATTACGGTCGGAGAGGATTGGACTAACTATATACAATGTCATATCCTACACAAAATACATCCATCCAAACCGATCATGCTATAAACAAACAGGGCTCAAAAAGAAAACTACTAACACTAACCCCTAGAACTACCCAACAATCCCTCGATGGATCGTAATCCGGATCGGACTCGTCATCAGACTTTTTGCCTGAATCGAAGCTACTAGTCGATGTCTCTGACTCGGCATCACCAATCTCCTACTCAACCTGTTGCTCCACTATCATCTCGTCAATCTCCTGATCCCACTGTTACTCTACCAGTGCCTCATCAATGTCCTGATCCTCCTCGGGAACATCCTCTTCCTCCTGATGACCCTCATCCTCAGAACTAACCACCACTATCTCTAGTGTATCAGGAAGGTCTATTATCACATGAGCCTCCCCAGGACTGTCAGGCATTAGTGGGGTACCTGGTGCAGGCAAGGAGGGTGGTCCCTGTGCTGGTGCTGGAGCTACAAGTAGGAGATGTGCCTGATGTAATGGGAAAACATGCTGTAGAGTATCCATGGTAATCCCCCTGCTCAAACTCCTTCCTCAATAACAACTCTGTAGCGATAGTAATCCAAGCCCCCTGGGCCTGAAACCTAAGCCCATCCTAACCTGGGTTCCCTATTACTATATAGTGATGATAACGGAGCCTAAACGCCACCCACGGATGAACTGTGGGTAAGGACCAGAGCAGTTTATGTGCACGGACCGTAATACTGTGAAACTCAGAGAAAGGGTCTTGGGCATGAGCCTTTAGACTAGCATGCAGCTGCACGATGTGAGCAGCCATAAATCCACCCGGCATCATGTTAACACCATAAGGGTCCATCTAACAAAGAAAAGACATATATAAGAGACATACATAACCATAATTAAGGAACATACAAATGTAAGTAACCTGTATTTCTAATATCATTACTATACTTTTAATATCACTCTAACAGTATACAATGACCCTCATTACCAACCATTCTCACCCTCTTATTTCTAAACTCCACATTCCACAAAGAAAATCTCAATCTGGCTCTGATACCAAATCTATAACGCTCCAAATGTAAATAAATCATTGTTTGTGTTGCTTTCATTAGTTTTCCAATTAGACATGATAATCCAAATGATCAGGCGTGACCGCCATCCAGCAAAGACAAGGCTATGCTTGTACATGATAAATTTAGCCATAATAATCAGTGTTTACCATCAAAGGCATTCACACCATTACAATCCATCAGACCATTTAGATGAATATAGAAACTGTTCTAACATCAAAACCATTCAAACATCTCGAGGCTTACACCAAAATATAAAATTCTGATAAAATATATAGTTTTCACACAAAATATATTGCAATACAGTGTTATAAACATCTTAACGATAATACACCACCATTCCTTATGGACTTCCTGGCTTACTTATTATCTTCAGCCGTCCTATCCGTTTGAGGGCGATTCACTGAACACTTTTCTAAAACAAAACATGAAACATTTCGGACTGTAAGCTGAAACTCAGTATATGCATTCCTGTATTGTCAAATATTCATGGAAAAACTGGTTGGGCCCGTATTGCAATTTATTCTTAATTAAACACAGGGAATGAGATAAATATGAAACTAGAGTTGGGAAAAGCTGACCCGACACGATTACCGACACGAAGTTAAGTGGGTTTGGGTATAAACTTTCGACCTGTTTAATTAAATGGGTTGACATGTTCAACCCGTTTAATTAAATGGGTTAGGTTCAGGTTGAGATTCTCAACACGAAAAGTACCTATTTAAACCGTTTAATTGAATGAATTAAATAACTCAACTCATTTTTCCATTTGTCATTTATCCATTTACTTTTTATTAGATAATTAACAATATAAAAAATTTTTAAAATTGTGAATTATGACGTATCAGGGGAATTTTAAAGAGTAATTATTTAATGTAACATATAAACTTAATTTCTAACACTATAATTACTTATTAGTTGAAGATATTAAATGTGTAAATGGTTAATTAGGTGACTGAACTTAACTTGTTTATCTTAAACGGGTTAAGCGGGTTAATCCGTTTAAAAATTAAATGGGTACAGGTCAAGGGTTTTCAACCCGTTTAATAAATGGGTTAGGTTCAGATCGAGAAATTTTCAACCCGTTTAAGTTCGATACGAACACGAACCCGACCCGACACGACCTATTACCCAGCTCTATATGAAACTACATTGTCAATTATTATCTAATAGTGAACCCCTAATTACTGTTACGATCTGAAGATAGATGTACACCTGTCAAGCTGATCGGGACCTGACCTGAAGTCACGCGGGTAACTGAAAGGCTATGCCCTGTAACTGATAACTGATGGGGTCACTAATTACGTTATAAATCACTGATTAAATTGATTCGTTGATGTACTTACCAAAGCATTATAATCTTAATAAATACGTGCTGATATCTAAAGATACAGACAATGAACGTACCTGAAATTTTTAAATATAAGCTCATTGAAGAATATTATGCATAAAAGTGGAAGGAATGATAGATTAGGCCTCGATTATGTACAAAATTATCGTTGTAGGAACATACGGTTAGTAAAAATATTTATTTCATAGCTAATGATTTAGCAAAAGAAAAGTAAAAGCATAATAGGGGCTTAGAAAGAATGACTCATAACTTAGACATCTGACCTCTGATTGTGATTCAAAACCTAATATAGAAAGCTTAGGAAATCCCAAAAATCTTTTATTTGGAACACCATGCTTCATTCCTATAATAGAATTCTCAAAATGAAGCTAGAACACAAGCATATCAGTTTTGATCCATTCTGCACAGTTTTGGTAAAACAACAATAACTTTTTCCACAGACCTCGGATTAAGGTGATTCAAGACGCATTTGAAAGCTAACCCACTGAGCTATCTACGTACCAAAAATCATAATTTTTCAAGGGGCTGATCATTACCAGTTTAATCGTGAATTCTATCCTATTTTTATAAAATTTTCAGCCCTCATTGTTTTAGCTTTTCTCTCTCTTTTTTTACACAAATCCTTAACTTAGACCATTTCTTAAAAGTACATAAACAAGCTTTGGTCCATCCCAATAGCATATAAAATCACTACACTCGAATTCACTTCATAATCATTTCCAATAAAGATCATTTTTCAATCAAATACACACATAAATCAAGCTTAATGCTAGCTTAATCCAAACCATATATTACTTGCCAAAGCCTTGAAATCACCAAAAACATCATCATAAACACTAATAGATTAGGAGAAGACCAAATTAAAAATAGAACAATCAAAATCCAATACTTTAACATCAAGCTTGCATGATTAAGAATTAATCCTAACCCTCGCATGATCCAACCTCAACTCTACCATGATTAGCACCAAAATAACTCTTATTTCTTATCAAAACAACATGATCAAAGATCACAAACATCAAAATAAGAATCAAAACTAAAATAAAAAGCAAAACCAACAAGATCAAGTTTCAAGATTACTCACTTTGTTTGAAGATAAGTAGAGATGGATGTGATGTTTAGTGACTTTGATGATAGAGGATGGTGGCTAGAGGTAGTAGGATGTTGGGGGTCGGAGACCACTAGGGCTGGCCGAAAAACACCCAGACTGCTGCTGGAGCTGGCTGACCGTGAGGAGAGAGAAAGAAGAGAGAGAAAGTGTTTTAGATTGAGTTGTGTGTTTTTTTTTTTACTAATCAACTCATTCAGCTGAGTTTTTAACTAGAGAATGACTTTTTTGGGACTAACCATGCTTAAGCTTATTTATGGTAATTAGTTAGGTTAATAAGCAAACTTGTTGGGTTTCAAATCGGCCAAAATAAGTTGGGTTTGGGAATAAAACGCTTCGTAACGATAACGTTTTTACGAAACTCAAAATTAAATTTTTTTAATGTTACAGGAAACAAAATAAATCACTTAGATTAAACTTGTTAGGGCCCACTATCAATTCTTCCAAAGTTTTCTTTAATCAATTAAATAAACAAATAAAATCTGAATTGCCAAGTGAGGGCTCAAACAAATTTTTCCCACTGGAGTAAATAAATGCAATAAATAATTATGAGAAAAAAAATCATGAACATGATGTAATTAAATAAATAAACATAATTAAATAATTTAAGGTTGGGCTATTACAGGTAGAAGACGGGGACACAGTAGGTTGTTTCTTGGTTTTCTAAGAGATAGGAGCAGAGTAACACAAAGTAACCGATAACGGATCGATGAGTCATAGGGCAATTGATCGAATCAGAATCACAATAAACATGAAGACTAAGGTCAATAGAAGAAGGCAACAAGATTCCTTGCCCGGGTGAAGACTTGAGATAGCGAAGAAGATGCATGGCTGCAACCCAATGGCCTTATCGTGGATCTTGCATAAATTGACTCAAGATATGAACGACATTAGTGTGATTTGGGCGAGTGAATGTGAGATAGACTATACGGTTAATAAGCCATCGATGTTGACGAGGACCAGGAATTGGGTCACCTGCATATGAGGAAAGCTTGTGTTGCTATTCCATGAGAAAAGAACTGGGTTTACAACCTAGCATGCCCGTTTTTATTTAGATATCAAGAGTATATTTACGCTAAAATAAGAACAATTCAGCAAGAGCTCGAGCTACCTTAATGCCACATAAGAACTTTAAAGAAACCAAGTCCTTTAATTTAAAACACTTATGGGAGCAATCTTTGAAGACAACGCACTGTTGAGGATCATTCCTTGTAAGAACTAGATCATCCGCATAAATTAGAATAGTCAGAAAGACATTCCTAGGAATAAAAGTAGATAATGAATGATCCAATAGAGACTGTTGGAATCCATATGCTCATAGTGCTATTGAAAAACGACTAACGGAGCACATGTCGAAGCCGAAAAAGAGATTTTTTGGGCTTACAAACTACATTGGTGCGAGTAATAAGAAAACCGGGTGGAAGTTTCATATAGATATCCTCAAGAAGATCGCCATGAAGAAAGGCGTTATGAACGCCCATCTGATGGAGACTCCAACCTTTGGCAGAGGGGAGAGTCAATAAAGTGTGAATGGTAACATTTGGCTATTAGGGCAAAAGTTTCATTATAATCCTCCCCTTCAACTTGATGATTACCCAAGGTCACAACTCGTGCTTTAAAACGTTCAAAGGACCCATCCACATGGTACTTGATTTTATACACCCATTTACACCCAAGTGCCTTTTCACCGAGAGGAAGTGGCTGTAGTTCCCAAGTATTATTAGCCTCGAGAGTGGAAAGTTCTTTGTCCATGGCTTCACACCAACGAGGATTTTGGACTGCATGAGAAAATGGTGAGTCTCATCACCCGAGGTGATGACCGCTAAATAGGTATGGTGAGAAGCAGAAAACTTATCATAGGCAACAAAATCGAGCAAGGGATGAGATACCTGAAGAAGCATCATGGAGCAGTGATGGGTCAGGGGTGTTCGCTTGAATGGCATGACATATATAGTGTAAAGTTTGTCGAGAGCTACAAATTTAACCACTACTTCGGTTATTAAATACTTTTTACAGCATAGGGAAGTAGGGATCGATCCACGAGGAAAGATTGCTGTAAAAGGCTAGCTTAATCCTAAATAATTTTACTAATCCAATTTATTAAATCTAATCTTAGTAATTCTAAAATAATTAAAATTTAATGAATAAAAATCTGAAAAAAACACCCAACGATGCTCCTAAATGTTCTAGATCATATTCTGAAAATAAAATACTAAAAAGATTCCCTAAATAATTTAGAAAAATAAAAATAGAATAGTGCTGAAATTCTAATTAAAGATCAATAACAGCAAATAATAGTCAGAAAATAAATATTAAAAATTATCAAACAGTAACCTAAAATATTATTCTTCAGGTATATAAGCTTATAACTCCTCAATTGTATACAAATAATTCCAGAAAAATCAAATCAGAAAATTACCATAGAATATCAATGCAGAATACTAAATCTAAAATTAGAAATAAAATAATCTGCAAAAATATAAATATGAAAATAATCAAGAAAATTACCCTAATTCTAGGACACAATTTTCTGGACTTAACAATACCTAATAATCGTGATTTAACAATTAAAATCGAATTTTTTAGAATTAATAACCTAAAAACCTGCACATGTCAATTTTGCAAAATAATTCTGAAAAATTATCAAATAACTTCCAAAAATTACGAAATTAAATATGGGCAGACTAGGACACTAAATAGACTCTAGGAACTATAAAAATAAAAAAATAACAAAAATAACTATTTTTAGTCTAATTTCTAACAAACTGGTAGTTAAATACTAAAACTGAATAAAAATCAATCTAAAATTATAACCACTCTAAAAATCAAAATATAAACTATCTAAAATTACCTAGACACTCCTAAAAGACTATAATGTGGGGGGGGGGGGCATTGATTGAAATTATGTTGAAGCTAATAAACATAAAACAAAAATTAACAAACCAATCAAATTAACTCTAAGTAACAAATAATTATCAAAAATTGTCAAATTTATGAAGGATACTTAGTATAATCTCAATCCACCATGCAAATTAATATTTATCATTAACACACAAGTTAAATTCATTCATGAGTTAAACTGTAGAAGACATCCACCAGCAGTTCTTCCACGTTTTTCCTTCGATTCTAATTTACTTAGGTCCAGCCCTAATATAAACCCTTCTAATTTGATAATCTTTACACCAGTGCAAAAATTTAACCAAACTCGAGCATTAAGAATTAGAAAAATATCATTTAACACTTTGTAACCAATTTACTAGCAAATCGATTTAACAAAGATCTAAAGCGATTACCTAATTAAAAGAGATGGGTTTGAGCCATCCATGATTAATTAGGGTGATACCTAAGCCTAAAAGATTATAACTTTTACGTATTATAATCTTCTAAACTATCAATCGAAATTGTATTTAATCAACTAGCATGCATTCTAATCGATTCAACACAAATTTCATAAACGATGAATGCTAAGCGCTAAAGAATCATGAATAGAAATCAACTAGGCATTAAAGCATAAAACTTATTTCAAAATAATTAATTTAGCATGGCTTCAGGAAGATTATACTAAGCATAAAAAAATTACTCACTCATATTAAAATTAACATCACAAAATTTACCCAAATAAATCATGTTTAATAATCAACTAAACAAAAAAAAAAAAAATCAAAATAAAATAAGAAGGAAAAGGGGATTGTCGTGGCTTGTGATGTGAGGAGATGATGGTGAGGATAGGATGATTACTATGGTGAGGAAGAAGTGTGAATGAAGAGGATATGAAGCGTGATGGAGATTAAGATGGTGATGAATGATGTTTTATGGTGAAGGAAGAGAGGAAGGTTGTCGTGGAGATGATGAAGATGGAGCTGCGTTGGTCGGGGTTAAAGGAGGGTGCCGTGGGGTGAGAAGATTGATGGTGAGGTTATGATGGATGAAGTGATGAGGAGGATAGTTGATATATATAGGGAGGAAAGGAGAGGTGTGATTAGGGTTAGTAATTAGGGTTTCCTTCTTCCTTTCTTCCTTAGATTTCTTCTTCCTCAAGATTTCTAGTTCTTCACCAACTCTTGAAATCCTAGCCCAATTAAATAATTATGAAAATAATATTCTCCATAATTATTATTTTTGAACTGTCTTTATAGCCAAGCGTGTAAAATTCGAGTTTCAACGTCCTCTCTTCTCCTCTTTAATAAATTAATACTAACCTGAAAAATATATAAAATAAAGTAAATTAGACGCAATAATATATATAATATAATTAAAATAATTATTAAAGCAATGCATGATTTTTGACTTAACACATAGTCATGTAAATGCACGGGTGGTCTACGATCACGATGTGGACGAGATAGCAGGGCAGGCTTGGAACTCACCGAAGATACCCCTGTCCAACTGGGGCCTCAGTTTCAGTAATGTTGCCTGGATTGCGGGCCGCAGATTCCAAATTAGCGAAGTCTGAAAAAGGTTGGCAAATTAGAGGACACTGGGCCGGAGACAGTTGGCTCGATGTGAGAGGAAGATGTGACAGTGGGCTCGGCGTGAGAGATGATGGAAGATGGATCGGGATTCGGGAAGTGGGCAGAACTCAGGTTCACTAACAAAATTATTAAGCTCATTTTGTGGGACAGAGGAGAAATTTGGAGATGGGTCATGAGATGTTGGGTCTGATTGAGGAAAGGGATAAATGGTTTTATGGAAAACAACATCCCGATACACAAAAAATGCATTGACTAACAAGGTCAAACACACGCTACCCTTTTTTCCCGTGGGGATATCCCTGAAATATGCATCTAGTAGCACGAGCATCAAATGTATCTCGAATGCGATCATGATCGTGAACATAACACAGGCAACTAAAAACTTGCAAATGTGTGTACAAGGGACTTTTTCCAAACAAAACCTCATAGGGCCTTTTAAACTTATGTATTTTGGTGGGCGTGTAATTAATGAGATATGCAACTGTAAGGACACACTCCCTCCCAAAACCAGACAGGTATGGATGCTTGAAACATAAGAGCTCTAGCAGCATTAAGGACATGGCGGTTTTTCAGTTCAACCTGACCATTTTATTGAAGGGTGTCGATGCATGAGGTCTCATGAAGCATTCCCCATAAGACTTGTAATTCTCCTTTAGTAATAATGTCCCATTGTCACTTCGTACTCTTTTAACATGAGTCCCAAACTGATGTTTTACTATGAAACAAAACAATATGCTTACAAACTTTTGATTTATCTTTAGGCAGGTAAACCCAAGTAGCATGACTAAAATCATTCACATGCATAAAGAAATAATGGCAACCCAGTAAAGACAGGGTATGATAACGCCCCCACGAGTCACAATGTATAAAATCAAATGGTTTACTTACTCTATTTTCACGCAAAGAAAAACTATTTTGTATCTGTTTTGCCCTATGGCGCACATCACAACAATTCAGAAGTCTTTATTCAACTGAAAATCACAAAGTGTAGATAATGAAACTAAGCTACCATACAAAGGATGTCCCAACCGTTAATGCCATTTTACTGGATCTACTTTCTTTGTTGCTGCAAAGGCTGATCCACCACGCAAACTCCTCAAGTAGTACACCCTGCTCCCCGGATCACCTCCTCCAATCAGCATCTTCGAGCTGAGGTCCTGTATAACAAAAAAGTCAGGCCCATGAGAAACATCACCGTTTTCATCTTGTGCTAATTTCTAAGCTGAAGCAAGGTTGCATTTAAATGTCAGAGGGTGTGGCACTCTTCTAACCAAATTTCGGGTCCAATTGAACCTTACGCGTTTACTCAACTTTAACCTGTCGTCCATCAGACTATGAAATAATAATAAGTGCTAATAGGTTACAAATTTTTGGAAGGGCAGCAAAATTTGACATTATGTAATGCGACGCACCGAATCTAGAACCCATTGCCAACAACTAATGTGTAAAAACTTACCGCCCATTTTTTTACTGCTCATTCTTTTTTTCAAACTTTTCTTAATTTTACCTCTCGCCTGAAGAGGGCGAGCAAGTGGTCCTATAAATATAATTGTGTGAACCGAGCAAAACGCGTTTCTCGACCCGACCCGTGACCATGTTCAGCCCATTGAATCCCAGATTGGGCGACTCGGCGACGAAATGCGAGCTCCCACGTGGTATCCAGCTCCTTCGTTTCCAACCATCATCGTCCCCTCGCCTACTTCTTGGCCACGACTCTTCTCGCTGCTGCCCCAATTTTGAGGGTTCAGGGTCGGTCTGAGGTTTCCCGAACTGCCACCAAAGTTTCGCCGGTTAGAACAACGATTTCCCCAATTGGTGGGATATCTGACTTGTTCATAGCATTGGTGTCGCTTGTGCCCCAATTTTTGCCAATGTGAGCACTTGGGACGGTTCATTCCTTGACGACTCTGTTGTGCTGCTTTGAAGGCTGCCCCCTCCTTGACAGATCTGGGTTCGGCGATTTGAGTGAGCTGGAGCTGCCTTCCTTCCCAAACAACACAGCATACGCCTTATTTAGAGTTGGCAGAGGGGCTCTTGGGACAAGATATTAGACCTCACTGTATTGTATTTCCTGTGATCGAGTCCCATCAAGAATTGATGGACCTTTTCTTGTTCAAGCATGGAAGTTAGGGCCTTCCCACAGTTACAGCCAAATGCGCAGGCAGGTAACATCTGGTACGTCCCAAGTTCATCCTACAACGCCTTTAGTTTTGTGAAGTGTTCAGTCATTGTGACATTTTCTTGTGCAACCAAAGTCATCTCCCGTTTTAACTGGTGAACCCAAATTGCATTAGCATTTGAATGCCTCTCTTTGAGGTCAATTCAAATTGCTCTGGCCGTGCTTGCATATGCGACAAAACTATGTAAATTTTTGTCTGTAACGTTGTACAGCCAAGCCGTAAGCCCATAACCATTGAATCGCACTTCTCTCAGGCATGAACATCTGAGGTTGTGCTTGCTGGTTTTGTCAAAGTTCTATCCACAACTCTAAGTTTATTTTTGGATTTGAGGGCATTGATAACCAATCGTGACCAATTCCCGCAATTGCCCTGGTCGAGTGTCACGGGTCTGACGATGTGTCCTGGGCGATCAGAACTATTAAGGTAGTATGGCGATTGAGGATCATTGTAACTCAGAGCTGTTTATTTTCTATGGTTTCTGTCATTGCTGGATTTAGCGTGTTTTTAGAGCAACAAGCCTTCTTGTTTTAGCTTTGATAAGGTGATACCACGTACAGGTTGGGAGAAAACTTTTCTGTATGGCTACTCTCTTGGCCATGGAATTTTGTATGCAAACACATTAGGGTACAAAGAGTTGAGATCTTCTTGGTTTACAGAAGTAGGCCTCTAAATATATACAACTACTCAGTTTGAATGGTACAATATTGCTCAAATCAGAATATTAGCCCAATATATGATCCCAAATATATTATCCCAACATATTATCCTAATAAACAGAAACTTGGACCAGCGTAGTTCTCTTTGACAAGCTATCCTTAACAATCAAATGCACTTAGCATTATATTCTTTCTTGTTATTCTTGAATGAGAAGCAAAGACAATAAAGTATGCAACTGATCTTGTTTGACAAGATGTGTAATAATACATCATATGAATGTACAATATAGGAGCAAAAGAACATTAGACACAAGGACATAAGTTCTTTGCCCACAAAACATCAGTTTCACCAAATTTCCAGTATAGTCACCAAATTGCAGAAACAAGCAACTGTTGATGGCAAGTATTCAAGGTTTGGCTCCTTACCTAAGAAGCATGGACACTCTTCACAGCTTCACGTATCCATGTCCGACACATGTCGGACATCGGCACTCTCAGACACTCTTCAGACGCTCTCAAACACAAGCAAAATGTATAGACAGGATGGGAAAATTAGGATATGCTATTGATAGGGGTAGCATGCACATATTATGAACAATTTGCTACAATTCTCGTCCAAACATGATCCTCTCAAAGATAAAGATATAAAACAAATTATAAATGCATAGATGATAGAATAAATATTGTCTAACCACCACGTGCCTACTATACGTGTCGTGTCCTACTTTTATGAAAAATCAAGTGTTTGCGTGTTGGAGTCGTGTCGTATGTGTGTCACGTGTCAATTCCGTACTTCTTAGCTCCTTACACTAGGAATTGAGGCAGGTTGGCTTGAGGCTGTGAAGAGACTTTGTACGCCCCACCAAAATTAAACAAGTTGAGCCAGGTTGATATACAGATTTGTGGGTCTGAGGTTCAATTCGGCCTAGACCATGAACTTGAACCAACTTGACTCGTTTGTCCAGGCTGACCCATGCAGTTGGGCAGCTACACCAGTTGAAGCTTATTAGTCCTGGCTTTCTTCTCCCCCAGTTATCTCAATTTTTCTATAAAAAAATTTCTGGGCAAAAAAACAGAACTGCATCGATGGTCTGATTTACGTTCAGTTGGACAGTTTGAGCTGAGCTAGTTCCAAGCTGAGCTAACTTGGACCAGATTTGAGTAATCAAGTGGAACAAGATGAACTGACCTTGGTACACAAGCATGGGCTGCTGGCTGACTCGAACCAATCCACCAGCCATCACTAGTGGACTAATTGTATGTGTCCATTTCTAATGTGCTTATCTTAGAAACTCACAACAACCAAAATTAGTGGTGTAAACTTACCAGTACAATGCTGCATCAGGATTGCTTTCTCCCTTCTTGTACGAGATTGAAAATCTGCATAGCTTTCCTCACATTCTGTTGGACTTGGTTTTCTGTCTTGTCTCCATATGCCATATGCCAATTGCAATTAGCCTTCTCGCTAGAGAGAGAGGCGCCAAGGGAGGGGGGGGGGGGGCAGTCATTGAGGAAATTTTTTGAGTTATGCTCTCCCTCATTTGGCAATGCACTTGTGTTGAGCAAGAATCCACAAGGTCCTCTTCATATGGTCAGATTCAGAAAGGCATTTCCCAAAACTCATGCTTCTCACACTATGTTAGGTCCATGCTATCGTTCACACTTTTGGCATCAGTCTTGCAGTCATCATCGGCTGATAAAAATTTCCACAAACTCGTCCAAGGGATAGTCTCTTATGTTAATGCAGTAATTAAGCTTTGATCCAGCAATGTTTAAGCAGCTAGCTGCAACTAGGGTAGACATGACATGACCGTGACAAAACTGAAGAAACACCCATTGTTTGCCGAATGTTGTCATAAGGCATAGGTTTCTTCCTCAACCAAGAACTCTCTATTTTGCCAGTCATGTAAGAATTCATACTTACAATAGGACCTTCCCGACCGTGTTGGAGCATGGCAATCATCAGTATTTACACAGAAGCAAACAGAGCCAGGAACATGCCACAGCCACAGAAATGCTGATTTCGTTATTAGTTAAACATGACATGATTCTGCCTTTTTTTACGCTGCAAAATCCATTACAGGCTAAAACAAGGCCAATGCTCAAATTTCAATGCAAGTTTCCAACTGAAATGTTGCCCAGTAACTCTCCGTCCAGATTCTGGGGGTTTTTTTTTGGGGGGGGGGGGGGATGATTTGTCAACTTCTTGGCGGTAAGGGACATTTTCTTTGTCAAATGCTTGGTCAATGGTCTATTTATCAAACTTAAAACTGTCCCAAACAAAGACCGAATTGTGATTTTCGGTCTTCCCTTGAACATGCTTGGTTAAATCCTTTTTTTTTTTTTGGGGGGGGGGGGGGGGGGGGGGGGTGGCGGGCGCGGTGCCTGGTCAACATTGATTGCGAATGTACAATAGTTCAGATGTGCTGCCAAATCTAGCAATATTAAGAAAGAATGACATACCACAGCATAGAAAAAATGTAGATTTTTACGATTTTACCCAATGGACAGGTTTTGGAAGAGTTTGCTTTATAATGGCTATTACTTTACTCCTTGTAACGGAAATGGGACCCTTAGGTGTGTCACGTATCTGCCCCTTTCTCCAAACCAAAGTACTAAATAGAATATCTCAACTAGAATGACAACCTTCAGTAAGAAATAGAACACTTCAGAGGATTCGACCACATGAGTTTGGTTTTCAGAAATCCAGGTAATTGAATAAGAGGGCAGGGAAAAGCTAATGATCAGATGTAAAATGTCGAAAACTAAGCCATTAATGCAAAAATTAGGAATTTACTTAACAATAAAACCACCACAAACAGATTATGAAGAACAGAACTCACATGCCATTTTTACCCAGAAAAGCAAATTCTAGCAGCTTTTCCACTAGCTATAAGACACAGGCAGCCAGAAAAGAAGCTAGTCTTTCTGGTATAAGAAGATAAGCTAACTGGTCAATCCCCTCCCCTCCCCTCTTATTTCAGCAACAGTCTTGACATTCAAAATTGAGATGTGAACATAGCCTCCCCCCCCCCCCCCAAAAAAAAGGCGAACGTCTTCATTGACGTTTGGTTGTATGTCTTTGATGTGCCATGTATGATACGTCAGGTGTGTTAACTAGCAATGCAGAAAACGACGACAAAGGCATACCATAGGAAAGTCCAGGTTTTATGCAATAGATGTGTCTATATGAATTTGGTGTATAATGTCTATGACCTGCCTAAATTGAACAAAAAGGGGACCTCAGACGAGTTACATTAGTAACCCCCCCCCCCCAAAGGCAAAAAGAAAAGAATACCCCCCCCCCCGGCATTTCAGATCTAGACATATAAAATAGGGCATCCATCTATTAAACTACCCATTTTAAGAGTGTTCATACATACAAATCTAACCCCCTTTAAAACATAGCTCATTAGAATTTTTTTTTTTTGGCTACACATAGATCCCCCCCCCCCCGGCCCCCCAAAAATAGGAACTCCAATCTAGATGCCTGTCTATGAATGGTTTGACCATCCGGTTTTAAATTTCCAAATATATAGGGCCTCCGTTAAAATTTTTTTTAAAAAAAGCTAAAAGCTATGAGAACTGAGCCCTTAACACTGACATTATAATGTATTGATGTGTAGATAACAGTCAAAACCACTATAAAGGCCTTAATAAGAATACAAATCAGTCATTGTTTTTCCTCGGAAAAGCAAGCATTTGACCATAAAGCAGACAAATATATGACTAGATGAGGAGACGACAACCGCAAAATTGAACTCCGGCTAAGCTATAATAGGCCATAAGGAGCAAGAAGAGAAGCTATTCTTTCTGGTAAAAGATGGAAAATTGCCTAAATAATCAAAACAATGGTTCTGAATAGCTAGTTTTTCTCAATCTTTTCGACTTTGGTTCTGTAGGAGCACCTTTTGCATGATGGGTCAGCGAGGAAGTAGAAACAACAGAGGCTTTAGCCATTAGGTGTATAAAAAATCAAACTAATCACACCTTCAAGGCTTCAACTAAGAGTGTCGATGTAAACAGCAAGGATAATGCCACAAACATAGGTAGCAAGCTGTAGAAGAACAACCACAGTCACAAAACAGAACAATGAAATCTGATATGGAAATCTTTTCAAGGACTGTTGACAATCAACTATGAAGGATTGAGATTGCAAAAATGCATGCTGGATGATCAAACACAATGACAAATTTCACCCAATAATTGTCAGACTTAGGCCTTCTCTACGACAATTTGTGATCACCCTTACATTTGTGTGATGCCTTCATCGAGTTCTTCCTTGAAAGCACAAATGCCAGTAAGGAAGGAAGACATTGCTAAAAGACAGTGGCTAACCCCCCCCCCCCCCCAAAGACAAAGTAGTCCAATCT
The DNA here is from genome assembly GCA_029747015.1 of Carnegiea gigantea. Lineage (NCBI taxonomy): Eukaryota > Viridiplantae > Streptophyta > Magnoliopsida > Caryophyllales > Cactaceae > Carnegiea > Carnegiea gigantea. The sequence continues at coordinate 377,218 of JAKOGI010000489.1, forward strand.
AAAAGGCACAGGTTGATGCATTTACCCATCACCCAGCAGCATCGGACTCTGATTTCATCTTTGGGAGCAGGTGTCCATACTTGAGTTAGCAGCTCCTACTGGAACACCTGTCTGCTTAACAGCAGCTCCTACTGGAACACCTGTCTGCTTAACATAAAATTGGTGCACTTCCTCGAACGGCAGCACAAATTTCTTCAGAAATTGTGATTCACTAAGTTTGACAGCACTAGGAAATGCATAATTCTGCCTGACCAAACCTTTCTCCTTCAAAACCATCAAGATTCTATATCTTGGCACTAGTCTGCTCTCCAAGCTGCATGTTAAAAGGAAAACATTCGATATCACAAATTTTGGCTCATAACCCAATTCGTTCATGAGAAAATTCAACGACGTCTTGATCTTTTTTTCAGACAGCCAAAAGCAGTTAGGTCCTCGCCTCATCAACTCTCCAATGTCAGATTGACTCCATCCAAAACTGTTGAACACTTGGCACTTGGACTCTATCTTCCTCTCGCAATTACTAGCCAGCAGGTGGACACCATAGAAGAACATCCTTGAGTTTCGGGGAATTCCCAATTTTCCTTCAACCCTAATCAATATATTCTCAAGTGATTTGGTACTCCGCACAAAGACAGAAGGTTTTGCAAGTAAACGTTTCCGAATGAGTTCCATGGGGATTCCATAATTTTGGAACAGAGCAATATTAGGCAACAAAAAATTAGCAACAGTTTTGAAAGAACCGCGCTTTAATCCCTTCATTGTTTTCATAATTGCAACGGCATCATCAGTACTCAGAAGCTCCCCTAAAGCGCGTAGCGCGGGTAGAATAGTGGAATCCAAGCCACATAGTAGCATTGACGGATCCGCAGACACAACGAGGGCTAAATCAGAGCCAGAAAACCCATGTTCCTGAAGAACCGCAAATTTGGGTTTTAGGGTTTGTTCAACTTTGCACACAAGAATCCGGGGCTTATAGATAAGGGCGTTTTTAATATGGGATTGGTCGAATCCATTTTGTTTGAGAAAGTTAATGACCGAATCGGCTTTGCTTATGATAATGGGATCACTGACCTTGTTCACTCCCGAACGTCGCCGGGATTGAGCAAACTTGTGGGAAATGGAGAAAGCTTGTTGGTAGGAAAAGGAGAGAGAACGCACCAAGTAATCTGCTAACACCTGAGGCTGAGGTGATGAACAGGATCTTGAAAACAACTGCTGATGCCGGAAACCATGAAGGGGAGAGAATGACAGACTGTGTTTGACGCCGGCGCCGTGGTAGCTGAACCACTTATGCATTGGCGCAAAGTTCACCGTTTCCATGGAGCCAAGCTACTTGAACGTTGAACAGTGTTCAAACTGTTAACTGGACCTTTAAAATTGCAACAATTGTATCGAGCAGCAAGGAGCCATAGGGGCTATTTGGGAACATAGCTATTCGGTGGGGAAAAAAAAGGGTTATTTGAGAAGACTTTAATTATTTTGACTAAGATTTATTTAGTAAAATTAGCTGTTTAGATAGTGGATAACGGTTTAGATAGTAAATAGCGTTTCTAATTTAACTGTTAGTTGATAACTGTTTAGATGAGCGGTTTAAACTAACATGTTCGGTAAATTTAGTTGTTAGGCTAGTTGATTAATGTAAATTGACATAAAATGGTATAAATAAGGTCTAAAGATAAAATTTTTAAAGGATATTTTAGAAAAAAAATATGAAATGCTACTTTTAAATGTCAAATATTAATACTATTAGTTTTTCAAAAATGCTGCTTAAAACACTAAACGCTACTTGAAATGTTAGTCAAAATACTAGTATACCGAACACTAAAAATTAACTAATTAGTATATTGACTTGGTCAAAACACTAAACGCTATCCAAAGTATTATTGCCGAACACGACCTAAGTTAAATAGCTAAAGAGGTGTTTGATAAACAGTTATTTGAAAGAGTTGCTTCGCCTGAAACAACTCTTTTTCAAATAACAATTCTCATTAGCTTGTTATGAATAGCTATTTATAAAAATTACTATATTACCCAAAAATTTAATGAAATTACAGACATATCATTAATAAACCCTATTATTAGTTTTCTACTTTAATCTTAGACAATTTTCACCTCCATTCTCTTCTTCTCGACTTCCCCCCCTCATCTCCACTCTCCCTATTGTCATTAATAAATCATATTCCTAGTTTTCTTTGGATCGATAAAGATCAAATCATTTGAAATTCATATGTATTTCAATTCATAACAAAAAAATATAGATATATGTTCATATCAATTTCAATTCATAAAAATAAGCATCTCTAAAAATAACACAATAAGGTTATAAAAGGTAGGCATTGCATAAGTAAGTAAACATTGAAAACAAAAGAAAATAAGTGATGAACACAAATTATTTAAAATTAATAAAAAATAAAGTTCCAAGGATGAAGTTATTCGATACATATGACATAAATTTAATTTTTTGAAGAACAAAATAAGATGATCAATATATCAAAACTTATTCAATTGAAAAGTATTTTAAAAAAAGGGCATCAATGAAATTTTACCAAATATATTTTTTAGAAACAGCTAATTTTACCAAACGTTTTTTCTAAAAACAGTTAATTCAAACAGTTAATTTAAAAAGCTAATCTAAACAGCTAACAACTAACTACTAATACAAACAACTAACAGTTAACAACTGATTGCCAATAATATTCAAAGTCCTTGCCATGTGTTCCGACAAGCGAGCTTGGGTACCATATCTTTTTGCTGCAGAGCAAGAAATGATTGCAAGGGAACCAAGGGAAGAACACTTAATAGTTCCATCCCGCATTCCTTTGCTTTTCGTATATTTTTGGTAGGTCCATGAGAATGTTTTATTATGTAATCAAAATTGGAGTTCTATGGAATTGAGAAGTTGATGAATGTAAGTTCCAAAAGATGATATTTTACTATTTTTGCTAAGTGACCGGATGGAGGTCTTAAATTTGAAACTTGGGTTAAGAATGTGCTAAAAAACTATTTAAGTTATACGAAAATTATGAAGAGTTATGAGAAACTTTAAGTTGTAAGAATTTTTTTTTTTTAATTTTTTTAATTTTTTTAATTTTTTTTTTTTTTTGAGAAAACCAACTGGAAGGAGTTTCATGGATGCCAAGCTTGAGTACAAGTGTCAAGCATCTGCCTCAATCAGAGGCAAAACACATTCTGGTCCGCCTCCCATCCAAACTTTAGCACCGTCCAACAAGAAATGAGAGCTTGGCAACCTCATGGGCTACCTTATTTGAAATTATTCTCACATTACCAAAGTAAATAGAACTAACTAAATTCTAGAGACCAAAAACAATCCCTAAGGAAAGCCTGGGTGTAGTCCATTTTCAGGTTGTGCCCTTTTAGAGCACTAATTAACCGCCAATATCCAATACCATGTTTCGAAGGTTGCACATTCTGGCTAGTCGAAGACAAACTCTAGTGGAACATGCTTCCTGTATCTCTGCATTCCATTCCCATCCACCGCCAGGCATGCTACAAGGATTACATCTCCTTTCTTATCCTTATGATAGCACCCAAACCCGGCGATTTGTCTGCAATAACCACGCATCCGCATTTATCTTCACAAAACCTACTGGTGGTGGTTCAAGCATTTGCAGTAGGCAGATTCCTCGAGAGCTTCTTCTTTTGCTCCTTCAAAAGAGTGGACCACATGTCCACAGCTTCAAGAGCCAGTTTGGCAATATCCCATCTTCTCTGATCAAACACCCATCTGTTTCTAGGGGTTCAGATCTTCCAAATGAGGGTCATACAAAGAGCTTTGATTTCATCGTCCATTACTTCAAACACAGAAGTGCACCACGCCCAAAGTCCAAACATTGTCTTTGCTTCATGTTAATGTGTGTGGCGATTTGGGCCAGATCTTAATATCCATCTCTCCAACACAGGCAGCAAACATCAACATTAATTCCTCTTTTGAAGAGGTTCACTCGAGTAGGGAGGGCATCATGTAAAGCTCTCCAACATAGGTTCTTCACTTTCGCCTAAGCTTTGACATCACAGATCTTATCCCATCTCCCATCCCCATGTACTGGAGCATCCAGGGGAGCAGTTGTGTCAAGTTGAGACTACCTAATTTCCCGGGCAAGGTGGTATGCAGAACGTACCATGAAAGAGCCAGCCTTAGACATCTGCCGCACAAGATAATCTTCAACATTCAGATCCCCTGAAGGAATGCCCCAGATTTCTTGGGCTTGGGTTGGAGCAAAAATTTGGTGGACCAAGTCAACTCTCCAAGTCCTCATCTCATGAGTAATAAGTTAGCGACTTTGGCACCTGGCTCTAGGATATATAGAAGATATAAAGAACTGTAAAAAAGCTACAACAAATCATAAGAAATTACAATGAGTTGTTAGAACATGTAAGCTTTATGCTGAACCATGCTTAAAAGCAAATAAAGTAAAAAAATATCGGGCCTTAAATTGGTTGATCTGATAAATATTAGCGCATCCTAAATTTATATCTACAGACATCTCTGTATTTGCTGTCTTTTTAGCACTCTCGTGCATGAAGATGGTTCATTTGTGCAAATAGCGTGCTTAGTACATGTTTTTACAGTTTAAATGATCCCCTAAACACTTGTAGTTGACCAACAAAAATATTGATGTGACAGTTCAAAAAATCGAAAATCTGATTAACGATGGGTTGGGGAAGGTAACTCTTAAATTAACATCAAAATCTAAAGAATTGAAAAGATTTCATCAATAGTCATTGGCTCCACTAACTTTACCTTCACATACCTTAACAACATGATAATCAAGTTCATACAGTTTGAAGAGAAGAACATTTTCACCAGAACACTCTTGGAACAACTGATTCTGAAAGCCCTGAATCATTTCAGCATACTCTTCTGAAACATCTCCATTGAGATTCGCTTCCCATCGGTTATCTTTTGTAATACTGGCATAGTCTAATAGAAAATTGGATCAGCATAATTCTCTTTGACACGTTCTCCTCACTCAAATGCACTTACCATTGGTTGTATTCTTTCTTGTTTTTCCTGAATTGGAAGCAAACACAATCAAATATGCAAGTGATGTTGTTGAGCTAGATGTGTAATACATCAAATGAAAGTACAATATAACAGCAAGGGCAAGAGTATTTTGTGCTTAGAACTTCAGGTTCACCAAATTTGCCAGTGTAGTCACCACATTGCAAAAATAAGCAATTGTCAACGGCAAGTATTCATGGCTTAGCTCCCTACACTCAGGAACCCAGGCAGGTTGCCTCGAGACCATGAGGATAGCTTGCACACCCACCAAAATAGTTGAGCCAGGTTGATATATAGATCTTGCACACCCACCAAAATAGTTGAGCCAGGTTGATATATAGATCTGTAACTCTGAGGCTTGATACAGCCTGGGCTGTGAGCTTGGCTCAACTGGTTATCTAAGAGTATATGCCCATTTGTAATGTGCCCACTGCTTACCCTTGGAAACTCACAACTATCAAAAATTACTAGTGAAAACTTACCAGTTGTATCGTGCAACTGCATTCCTTCCCTCCCTTCTTGTACCAGGAATTCAGATTGAAACTCTGCCAAGCTCTCTTTACAATTTGTTGCCTCCTTGTTTGCTATCTCTATCTGCCAATGGCGATTAGCCTTCTCATTACAAATAAACTGTCACTGGACATCTTTCATGAGAATTATGCTCTCCCTCTTATGGAAATGCTCTTGTGTCAAGCAAGAATCGTCAAGCTCCTCTTCACATGGTCAGATTTAGATAGTCTCATTCCAAAACTCATGCTCCTAGCTCACACAATGTTAGGGCCATCCTATCTTTTGCACTTTTGAGTTTTGACATTATTTTTCAGTCATCATCAGCAATTGATGCATTTCCACAAGCTCGTGCAAGGGGTAGTGAGTCTCTTGTGTAGATGCACACACTATGTGCCAATCAACAATGTTTAAGCAGCTAGCTGCGACTAGCATAGACATGACATGATGGTGACAAAACTGAAGAACACAAGTGTTTTGCATAATGTTATCATAGGACGTAGGTTCCTTCCTTAACCAACAACTCTCTATCTCACCAGTCATTTCATAATTCGTACTTACAATAGGACCTTCCCTACCGTGCTTGAGCATGGCAATCATCAGTCTTACGCAGAAGCAAACAGAGCCATTAACACGCCACTGCCACAGAATTGCTGATTGGTTTATCAGTTCACCATAACATTGTTCTGCATTTTTTTATGCAGCAAAACCTGTTTTAAATACAGGCCAAAACATTCTTATTGCTCAGATTTCATTGCAACACAAATGGTGCCCAGTAGCCACTCTTTCCGATATAAGATGATCAATTACCTGGTCAATCCCCTCTCCTCTTATCAAAGTAACTATCTCGACATTCAAAAGCAAGATGTGATTGTGGGTTTTTTCCATGAGAGCTTTCGTTGATGATGACTGAAATTCTTAGATGTATGATAATGAAGGTGTGTTACCAACACCAGCAATGTGGGAAAACAATGACTAAAGCATACCATAAAAAAGTTAAGGTTCTCACCCAATCAACACATGTATATGAATTCGGTTTATAACAGCTATGACCTGCCTATATGTCAGGTTACCTCAGTATCAAGCGCCCTTCCCTCTCCCCAAACCCAGAGTTGAGAAATAGAATACCTCTAACCAAACACAAAGAAACCCAAAAAAAAAAAAAAAAAAAAAAACACAATCTAGATGCCTCTCTATAAATGGTTTGACCATATGCTTTTAGATTTCCAAACATATAGGGGCTCTAATTTTAGCAAAAAAAGCTAAAAGCTAATGACTAATGTGACAACTTAACCATTAGCACCGACACTATTATTTCTAAATAACAGCCAAACCCACTGTAAAAGGATTAATAAGAAGACAAATTAGTTACTGTTATTTCCCGAGAAAAGCAAGCATTGGAGCATAAAGCAGCGACAAATACATGAGTAGAGGAGGAGACGACAAGCACAGAATTGACCTCCAGCTAAGCTATAACAGGTCATCGGAGGCAAGACAGTAAATTATTCTTTCTGATATACCAAGGAAAATTGCATAACCTTCAAATATAAAACAAATCAAGCTAGTCACACCTTCAAGACTTTAACTAACTTTAAATGTAAACAGCAAAGATACAGCCACAGTCATAGGCAGCAAGTTGTAGACGAAGAACCACGGTTGCAAAACAGAACAGTGAACATTTGATATGAAGATTTTTTCAAAGACTGTTGATAGTCAATTATCAGGCATCAACATACATTGCACAAATGCATGCCAGATGACCAAACACAATGAGAGAGATTTATAAATTTCACCCAACAATCCTAGAAATTAGGTCTTCTATAAAATCAAGAGCTACAACAATTTGTGGTCCTCCATATATTTTGCCTGATGCTTCTTCTAGTTCATTCTTGAAAGCCACAAATGTCACCAGGGAATGTGCATAATCTTTAAAGGCCAGTGATCCTTTTTTTTGGGGGGGGGGGGGGGGGGAGCAAGTGTCCTTTCCTCGTTGAGTTAATAGCCCTACCAGAGTGCCTATCTGCGTGGCATAAAATTGGTGCGCTTCCTTGAACAGCAGCACACATTTCTTCAGAAATTTTGAGTCAGTAAGCCTGACAGCAGAAGTAAATGCGTAATTCTGCCTAACTAAACCTTTCTCATTCAAAACCATCAAGGTTCTATATCTTGGCACTAGTCTGCCCTCCAAGCTACATGTTAACAGGAAATCATTTGTTATTACATATTTTGGCTCATAACCCAACTCCTTCATGAGAAAATTCAACGACTTCTCGATCTTTTCTTTAGACTTTAAGAAGCAGTTAGGATTCTTCCCCATCATCTCTACAATATCAGATTGAGTCCATCCAAAACTCCTGAACACTTGGAATTTGGACTGAATAGTCCTTTCATAATTACTAGCTAGCAACTGGACACCATACAAGAACATACTTGAGCCTCGAGGAATTCCAAATTTTTCTTCAACCCTAATCAAAATTTCCTCAAATGAATTGGTTTTCAACGGAAAGCTAGAAGGTCGCGCAATTAAATGTTTCCTAATGAATTCCATAGGGATTCCATTATTTAGCAACAAAGCAACATTAGGCAAAAGATAGTTAGCACCATCGCTGAAAGAAACACGCCTCAATCCCTTCATTATTTTCATAATGCCAACCACATCATCATTACTCAGAAGTTCCTTTAAAGCTCGTACTGCTGGTAGAATAGCGGAATCCAACCCTCATAGGAGCATTATTGGATTCGCAGACACAACAATGGCTAAATCAGGCCCAGAAAAACCATGTTCCTACAGAATCTAAAATTTGGGTTTTAGCGGTTCGTCAACTTTGCACATAAGAATTCGGGGTTGACAGCTAACCATGTCTCGAATATGGGATTGGTCCAGTCTGTTTCGTTTGAAAAAGCTCATAACTGAATCAGCTTTGCGTAGGACATTGAGACCACTCACCTTATTCGGCCCCGAAAGTCGCCCGGTTTGAATCAACTTATTGGAGATGGAGAAAGCTTGTTGATGGGAGACACAGAGAGAATGCACCAACTGATCTGCTAATGACTGCGGTGACGAAGAGGAAGTTGAATACAAGAGGAGATGCCGGAAACCATGGAGGAGAGAGAATGAAAGACCTCCTTCGACGACGCCATGGAAGCTCAAGCACCGAAACGTGACCAAAGTTGCACCAACACTCGGTGCAACCACATCGTGCTTCAATTTTATGTGTCCTGACGTCCTATTGTCCTCTGTGGCTCCTCCCATGGGAAAATATGACATGGGTTACAAACGATACTTGAACCCCAATTTTATTTCACCCTTGTGGGTCGGACATTTGTCAAAGAGAGAAAAAGGCAGCGAACTAGTTCAGCTAAGTGAACTTGGTTAATGAACGTTCCAAAAATTGAACCTATTGTATTAGGGCACATGGTTCAGTAAAAACTACCTATTCTAATGGCTTTAAAGAATCCTGAACTCTAACTGCTATTTCTAAATCCCAAACGTTGTTGAATGCTTTCAAATGCTCCTCAACTCTATCCAATCTAGTATGCTACCGGTGGCGTGTGTTAACGTTGAAATTAATCTTATGGATATTAACAAAAATATAAAAGCGTTAATTGACAGTTTTGTCCATCAATATATAATGAACATAAATTTGATTGTCGGCCTAGCAATTAAACCCTGATTTAGATAAAGCCCTTAACTTATTAGCCTTGTCAGCAACTGAGTCATGGACCTCGGAAAGGAGGCTCAGATCCGTCATGGGCTGCCCATGTGAAAGGAATCTGACTTCATCTGGGCCCACAAGGGTGAAACTCTTGTGAAATTATTGTTTGCCCCTTACTACAGTGCCCAATAAATACCTACCTATCTGATCTGAGAAGGGCAATCATTTTTCCACAGAAATCTAGGCCCTGACATTTGCAAGGTTAGAGGTTTCCCTTTTAGAGAAAGATCTCATTTTTTCTAAAAGATCCAAACTTTATCTCTTTATTTGACCATCTTTTTCTCTCTCCTAAGACGAGTACTTATTTGAGCGTCAAAGGAGTGTTCCTCATATCCAACATCCGCGATGGCCCTTTTTGCAAGAAAGAAGGAAGCGACTACGACCATGTCGTCACCGTCTCATAAGCCTGTTCTGTGCCACCTCATCACTTCAAAAAACTCCATGCGGAAATAAACTCGAATAGGATAGATACATGGTTCAGTATGTCTTGTACAAGCCCCCCCTCCTTTAGGACTCCTCTACTAGTTTCAAACTACTAAAGAAAGTTTTAAATAAATCCAAATAGATAGATTAACTAAGTGGAATAACATCAGTATCAGCTACTTACTCTCTTCAACGCAACAAACTGTTGATAAAACTAATATGCTAGCGGCAACCAAGCAAAGATTTTCATTAAGATACAATTGATAAAACCATTTGTAGTTTTTATTACTTAATTGACTCTAGTCGACCATATTGGGTGGTTCTTCGCCGCTTGACTTGAGCCTTGTCCGCTCGAGCTCCTTTCTCTTGTCGATTATTTAGGACATGAAGGCCGGGATGGGCCACGGTTGGTTGTCCTCTTGAACAATGCAGTCGAAGTATCGGGCAGTTGCTTTCTCAACCTCGATCGGTATGCCAAAGGGGTTCCTGGCCGATTTACCCCTGTTCCACTTAGGGAGGTCGGCTCAACCATCCTCCTGCCTCACGAAGAGGAAGTCATGTTTGCACTCCTTCAACTTGGACTTCCTCTGGATGGAAAACATAAAATCTTTTCGATTATTGAAACTATACCATTCAGTGTTTCTCATCCGGCGCCTTTTGCACAGTGTGCGCTGACCTAAAAGTCCTTACTGTGCATTACAATCGGTGCAACTTACAGGTGGTGATGCATTAGCAAATATTGTGCCATGAGGTGCACACTGTCTGTGCAATCGCCGCTTATTGCTTATTACACATGTCCCGAATTACTCCATGACGGGAAGCTAAGACCATAAGTGAAGGTGGTGTGCTACACGACAATGCACTCTGGGGCCAGTCGGTTCACCGTGGCATCAGGGTCCGGAATCAAAAACTTATAATTGGAAGGTAAAAGATACTCTTCTTCCAAGGCCGGTTTCTTTAAGGCTTTCACCAACTTGGGGTTGGGAAAATGTAAGCTCGGACCTATTGCCACGACCTCAGCCTATCGACCCTTAGCCTGGCGGCCCTTGCTAGTAATTGACACCGAGAAGTAGCAACCCTATGAGCTAGCCTCGCGACTTCTCTCTGAAGAGTTTGAGGTGGAAAGGGAATCACTCAGTGATATCGTCAGCCATGAGCTGTGGGACAGGCTTCAATCGTATTATCTGCTTTGTCCTAACCAGCTTGCGTTTATGGACATTAGTCATATGATTAACAGCTATATCAGTTTCACAAAGATGTACAACTTCTTCCTCAATACTAAGTATGCTAAGGATAGACGACCGTTCATAGCTAGGCCATGAATTAGAGGATGGTTCGTAAATGGGCAGTGCGTGTGGGATCTTTTTAGGCTCTATAAAATTATTTGTTTGGAGAAAAAAGACCACTTCCTAACCATCAATCTTGGCTGGGACGTTTGGAAATACAGGGTGGTGACCACCTTCCTTAGGGTCGATCGACCTCTTAGGGAGGGTTCGCTTAATGAAGAACAGGATGATGACATGTCTAATTTAACAATACAATAGGAACAACGAAGGAAGGACATGCGTACCTGCTGTGAACGAATACAGAAATTGGGGATTGGAAGCTCTGAAGATTTGAGGTTGGACTTTGACGATTGCCTAACAAACCCAACACAAAGATGAAAGAAAACAAAAAGAAAAACAAAGCTTCTCTCTCTAGAATTAGACAAAGCAGTTGGAACAAGTGAGGAAAAAAGATTTCCCCTAAGTTCCCTCATATATAGGAAAAGGGAAGAACTAAACTGTCACGCTCCCCAAAGCAAAGTGATTCTTGGGAAAGGAAGAACTAAGAGACACATGGCAGAAGATAACGCCCCCCTCAGAGGGTAAACTCCAAGCATCTCGAATTATCATAACCACAACCCTCGGTCATCCGCTATAACTTAGGGGGCTAAAGGTCTCCAAGTACGACCTTCAGCCATTTCCTACGCCTTTAAGCCCCAAAGGGCTAAGGGACTCAAGGCACGACGTACAGCCGTTCGCTATACCTTTATCCCCCAAGGAGCTAAGGGTCCCAAACCATGGCCTACGACTATTCGTCACACCATTATGGGGGCTAGGCCCACCAAGCACGGTCCTCAAATATCGGCTGCACCTCCGGCCCCCAAGGGGCTAAGGATCTCAAAGTGTAGCCCTCGACTGTTGTTTGCACCCGTAGCACCCAAGGGGCTAAGTGCCTCACAGTATGACCATCAATCATTCGTTACGCCTTTAGCCCTCTAAGGGATAAGGGTCTTGTAGTATGGGGTTTGGCCAATCGCTACACCTTTACCTCCCAAATGGCTAAGGGTCCAAGAAGCATAACTCTCAGCCGTTCGCTACAACTTTGGTCCCTAAAGGACTAAGGGTCCATTAGCATGGCCTTTGGCCATTCGCTACATGTTTAGGTCCCAAGGGGCCAAGGGTCCAGGAAGCGCGACTCTCGATTGTTTGTTATACTTTTGGCCCCCAAAGGACTAAGGGTCCCTTAACACGACCTTCTATCAATCGCTTCTGCTTTAGCTCCTAAAGGGCTAAGGGTCCAGGAAGCGCGACTCTCAACTGTTAGCTATGCCATTAACCCCCCAAGGGCCAAGTGTCCTTAGCAAGGCCTATGACTGACCGCTACACCTTGGGCCTTCCGAAGGGCCAGTGGACACAATCACGGCCCTCAACCGTTCGCTACACCTTCAGCCCTAAAGGGCTAAGGGTTTGAAAACGCGACCTTCAGCCGCTCACTACACCATTAGTCTCAAGGGGAGACAAAAGAATGCATGGCGCCAAACATTGCCATAACATTACCATAATATAGCTGTGAAAGCATTAACAGAATCCTTTTTTCACTGATGAAATCGGAGATTACATAGGGAGAACATTACAGAGTATAAAAGCTAATAAGCAAGAAAGAAAGATGGTCATCTGATCAGTGGGAGGAAACTTAGTGGCCAACCCCATTGCTGGATGCAGTCGAGGCATCATCTGACCCCACACTTTCATCCGGACCAGGGGAGAGCGTCAGAGTTGCCGTCGGGCTTACAACTGCTGAAGCAACGACAATTGGATGCCAGGTAGCTAGAAGATACCACTGGTGAATCCTAAGCCACGCCTCGAAGAAATACCAGCTAATGGTCATCAGCGCGTGTTTCGAAATAAGGGCCATGTTCCTCGTCACCATGCCAAGTTCCAGGGCATTACTGACCACCATGGCATAAAAGGTGGCCTGCACAATCTCGCGGATCTAAAAGCCCCAAACTTCCTCCTCGGCATCCCTCCTAACAAAGTCTGGGCAGAGGCTCTGGTAATCTTTCAGGAGTGGGCAGAGGGTGGGGATAGATCCCCACAGTTCTTCTTCCACCACTTAAAGGTTTCCTATACATGAGTGACCATCTCCTCAGTGTTATGGTAATAAGGAAAAATCATGGTTTTAACCTGCACAGCTGCGCGAGTAAAGTTGTATAGAGGTAAAATAAGAACTTCACCGCTCCTGCTCATGTCATTTTATACTAAGGAGCAAGGGGCATTTAAGGCAACATCAATACAACCTCGAAGAACACACCAACAAACATCGAGAAGGAGCTTTTACTAGAAGTTAGAAGTTAAAGGCATGAGCATCGATGGGTAACATGAAGTTCATTCTAATTATATATATTTACTTCCAAAAGAAAATGAAAAGGGAGAAAAAGAGAAGATACAATCTTGGCCTCATGGGGCAAAAGGGGAAATAAGGTCGCCCGAATCTTGGAGCAAAAGGTGAAATAAGGCCACCTAATGAAGGTTAGTTCCCATTCCCCCCCAGGAACTAAAGGAACATCATTTGACCCTACGCTCTCATTGGGAATGTCGGCTGGCTCTTGGGGAGCAACTGCAGTCTCACCCGCAAGAGCCCTCTGGCTGGCAGACAACAGCTTGTCCTTATGGGTGACTAGCCAAACTTAAAAAGAGAACCGCTAAAGGTTTTTCATCGCCTCCTCTAAGACATCGCCCACTATCTCAAAGAGCATGCCCAGTTCCTTAACATAGGCCGCAGTCATAGTGTAGAACGTTGCATGCACTAGCTTCGGTATATCCACCTCTTGGGCGATTTCCTTTGCATCCTCCTTTATGAAATTAGGGTACGGCAATTGAAAATCTATTGGTAGCTGGTTATAAGGAGGAGGCAGGACAACCTCGTCTAGCTTGCCCAAGCGAAAGACCTCCTAGACGTGGAGAACCATTTCATCCATATTGACCCAAGTGGGGAATCTCATTATCAAGGCGAAGGTTGCTCACGAGGGAATGGGGGATCAGGAGTGGAAGGCTCCCCATCATTTCCTGCCTTTTTACATTACAGTAAAAGGAGGAATCATTTAGAGCTCTGCCTATTAGAAAGGGCAATAAAAGAACCTCGATGTGAGCTTAATTACTGAACTAAAGAGTTCCACAATCAAGTCGTTCAAGGCATTCTTTCCACACTCTCCCTAGTTGCCCTTTTGGAAAGATTGTGCAGGTAAGATGTAAGGGGTTAAATAATTTAGATAAAACACGTAATTGACCAGCCACGTCAGCAAATGAGTCATGGACGTCGGAAAGGAGGTTCAGATCCGTCATGGGCTGCCAGGGGAAAGGAATCTAACTTCATCTAGGCTCAGGGTTGAAACTCTTATGAAATTACCGTCTTACCTCTGGCTACAGTGCCTTATAAATATCTACCTACCTGATTCGAGAAGGGAATTATTTTTTTATAAAAATCTAGGCTTTGACATCAGCAGTGCCAGAGGTTTCCCTTTTAAAGAATGATCTCATTTTCTTGATCTCTTTATTTGACCATTCTTTTCTCTTTCATGAGACAAGTACTCACTTTGGCATCGAAGGGGGGGGGGGATCTTCGAATCTAACATCTGAGGTGGGCCTTTTTACAGGAAAGAAGGAAGAAGTGAGGGACAACCACCTAAAATGTTCACCATTTTATAAGCCCGTTTTTCGCCACCTTTTTGCTTCAGAAAACTCTGTGCGAAATCAAACCTAAATAGGATAGATACTTGGTTCAACGTATCTTGTACAAGCCCCCCTTCTTTAAGACTATTCTACTAGTTTCAAACTACTAAACAAAGTTCAACTAGATCCAAATAGATAGACAAACTAAGTGAAATAACATCCTTATCAACTACGTACTCTTTTCAACTCAGTAAAGTGTTGATAAAACTATTATGCTAGTGGCAACCAAGCTGAGATTTTCATTAAGATAAAATTAATAAAACCACTTTTAGTTTTTATTACTCAATTGATGTAATAACCTAACCCTAACCCATACTTATTTATTTAAATCATATATATTTATTTATTTAATTATGTTTATTCATTTTATTAATCATGTTTATTGATTCAATCACTTATGGTTATTTGTTTAATCAAATCATGTTTATTAATTCAGTTACACTCAATTTATATATTTACCAAATTACCTTATGTTATTTAAATTTTTGGCTTTCATTTATCGTATTTAATCATCCCGGCTAGGAGATATTTCATTTGGGTCCTATTTTACGATTCAAGTTTCATTGATTGTTAATTAAAGTTTCGTTGATTGATTAAATATCGAGTGAATCAATAGCAGACCTCGATAATTATGGTTTAAGAAATTATTATTATTATTATTATTATTATTATTATTATTATTATATTTTTATTTTTATAACCTCACAAAAATTCAATTTTGAGCTACGAAAATTCAATTGCATACGGTTTACTTCCCTTCCTGGGCCCAAACCGTATAAGCCAATCATAGCCCAAGAAGCTTGCATTGTTAACCATGATTTAAATCTAACCTTAACCTTAACCATGGTTAGTCAAAAAGTTCCTTTATGAGAGGTTAAATATTAGCCAAGTTGTGTTGATTCATTTCTAACCAAGTAAAACCCACACACACTCATCTTCTCTCCTCTTTCTCTCTCTTTTTAAGCTCCAAGTAAGTGATTTCAACCTAGATTCTTTTCATTTTGATTTTTGTTTTTGTGATTTGAATTTTGATCATGTTCTTTAGAAGGAAACAAGAGTTATTTTGATGTTTTTAATTGTAGATTGAGCTTAAAGCATGCTAGGATTTAGGGGTTTGCCATGATCATGTTAGCTTAAGTCAAGTAATGGATTTGGATTGTTTTGTATATGATTTTGTAATCTTTAGTCTTATTGATGATTATGATGGTGTTTTTAGTGATTTGGAATGATTGAAGGTGAATTCAAGTTGGCCATAAACTAGGGTTCTAATGAGATTGCAAGGTTTAGCTCTCCTTTAATGACAAGCATGTTATTTGTGTATATTTGATTAAGAAATGAATCTTTGATATATATGATTATGAAGTGAAATTGAGTATTATGGCTTAATATGGTGATGGGAAGGAACAAAGCTTTGTTACATGATTTTGAGGAGTGATTTTAGATGAGGATTTATGTGAAAACAAAGGAGAAAATAGTGACAGTATGGCTGTGAACTGACAGAAAACAGGGGACAATTTGCCAATAAACTGGTAATGATCAGCCTAACCAAAAATTATGATTTTTGGTGAATAGATATATCAGTGAGTTAGCTTTCAAATGCCTTTTGAATCGCCTTAATTTGAATTCCGTAGAAAAAGTTATGGTTGTTTTGCCAGAACTGTGCATGTTTAACCAAAACTGACACTCTTATGTTCTAGTCCCATTTTGGGAATTCTATTGTGGGAATCATATTTTGTGTTTCAAATGAAAATTTTTTGAGACTTCTTAATCTTTCCATATTGGAATTTTAGGTCTCCATTTTAGATCAAGGGTGAAAGTTATGAATTTTTGAAGTGAACTGACCCGCATTAGTACAAATTGGGCTGTTATTGTAATTTCTGTGCAGCGTATACTTGGAGAAAAATTCTAAAAATTTTATTGTAGATTGTCCATATTATTTTCAAATTTTCTATATGATTTCATGAATTTTGGTTGAGTATTTTGAGTTTGATGATTTTTGGAAGTATTTTGAGTAAATATGTAAAGAGCAGTAATAAAGATTGCGTGAGATTGATCATGCACTCATTTTCTGTATTTTGGGCCAAGTAAGGTCATTTAAAGGGGGAAAATGTTATGGGATTTAATAGGGCATTTAACTCAATTACGGAGAGAAAGGAAGACAAGTATGTATTGTGGGAATATATTTATGAGTTATGGACTTTACAAAGGAAAATACCAAGTTTAATGAGTTTAATAGCTTCTATGGTTTTCAATGACTCATTTGGGGTGGAAAACTATGCTTATTATGCTTATGAATGAAATATGAGAAGTGGGAAGAGTAATGATTCAGGAAACAGTGTTTATCGAATTGAGTTAGTGTTATATATGCCATTTTAAACCAAGATACATCTCTCTTGCCCTTAAATCCATATTATCAGTTTGTTTCAGAGGTATCCAAAAAAAAAAAATCAATCTTTCATATAACCATCATGAAGGCCTATTGCCAAGAATCATTTACTCTTATTGTCAATCCATTTATAACCATCAAGGCCTTTTCTTTTTTAATCTCATCTATCTTATTATGGTTTATTTTACTTTTATTTAACTTTATATTAGATTAATTACTTTCAATTATCCAGTTTTGGGATTATCTTAGCATAACCTGTCTTACAAGTTATGTGAGTTACTTACTGAATTTCTATAAAAGTTACAAGTTATGTGACTATCATTTACTGACTAAACATATCTACAATTACATTTGTGAAACAGAGTCGAGGTCTAATTTATCGTTCTCCATTATGCATAAGTTTTATCAATTCGGAACATATTTATCAAGTTTGAATCTATTTTAAAGACTCAAGGTACGTTCATTACTTGTATCTTTAAGATTCAGCATCATTTTATCAAGTTATAATATCATTTGGTAAGTATACGAATGAATCAGTTTAATCAGAGATTTACCACATAATTATTGACCTCGTCAGTCGTAGGGCGACGGCTCTTCAATCAGTGATACGTCGCGATGTCAGGCCAGGATTCTCGATGGACCTGGCAAGTGTGCACCTATTAATGGATCGTCATATCTATCAAGGAGTTTACTTACAGATAATAATGAACAATTCAGTTTTATGGTATTGCATTTCCATTGCTATTGCAAACTAAATAAATTACAAAGGCGGGTACTCATCAACAGCGTTTCTACGCTCATTTTACAATATATGAATGCATGTTCTGAGTTTTAGCTCACATTTTCGAATTGTCTTCGTATTTTCCATTTTAGGTGATGAAGTATCATATGTTTTCCCATTTAGCAAGCCCTTTTGGAAGTCATCAGTTGCTCATAGTGGATTCAGCATAGCATGAATGTTGGGATCAACCTCAAGGTCAAGTTAGGTCTATATTTAATATACTTGTATAGTGTGGAGTGCTAGTTAGCACATGGTACGATTAAGTCGATTGTAATAAAGTTGAACTATTAAGGACTTTGAACTTGGAGTGTTTTAGTTTAATAAATATTGTGATTGTGAACTTGAGTTGCAAGATTGAATGGTTTCAGTGAGCCTTCTTCTTATCAGGACGGCGGTAGCGCCTTCCATCATTAAGTCTTCTGTTGCGGGTTTCTATGAATCAAGTAATTAGCAATTTGGGGGCGTCACAGATTTGGTATCAGAGCTAAGGTTTTAAGGACCACTATGAGCTATCAAGTGTTTATGAGTTAGCTATCAAGGTGTGTATGAGTTATGTTGGACCACTTAAATGAGCTATTGACCATAAGTTCATACGTATGGGCATATATGGAGGAACCATGTCCATTTGGGTGACTCAATCATTTGGTAATATCTTGAGATTCAAGCATTAGCAAAGGGGAGTGTGGAATCATTTGGGTCACCTATTAGTGAGGCATGCTCTCATTTATCTGGGAGTTGTATTATATGTTTTATTTCGCTCATTTGTTTAAATTTTTGCAATTATGCACTCTGGGTATGTGACCCATTGAGTTATAAACTCCCGCGTGTGGTCGTTGAGCTATTGAAGTATTTCTCTCCATTTCAGGTATCTATTGTAAGGCTTTAAGCCGGATTTTAGTCAGTTTTTAGGTAGAACTCTGTCCATTTTATCCCAGGATTTGAGAGTTTTATTGAGGTGTATTAATATGCCTGATCTTGAGTATAGTGATGGTTGAAACCTAATGTGGGGATGCCATTTGCAACTTCTCAAGGGATTAATATAGTGTCAAGTTAGATGTAAACCTCTAGATGAGGAAATACCTTGTGGGGCAATATATTTGAGGTGAACTAGTATGAGATGAACTTTACAATGAGTGCTTATGTATGGTGATAACAATTAGTAGCTTATGGTATGCTATTTGGCATTATATGGGTGGTATAAATAAGATTAAGCTGCCATGTATAGGAATTATCTGGTCTTGACACTAAGACCTTACATCAGCAATGCTCCCATTACTTCCTATCATTGACTTGTTTCTTCCCTAGTTACCTTGAGTTGTTCAGAGGCATCATTTCTTTGCCAGTAACACTCTTTTGATTTGTAATGGAGTGTTTATGAAAAATCTTATATGTGGTCTATGGGGAGTCCTTTAAACACATCTAAGCAACCTTTCTTATAGGTGATTCAAACTCTGACAATCATAATCGTTTAATTCTCTATTTCCATAATGGAGCATATAATGGCCTCCGGTATGTGTTACTGTGTAATTTGCAGTTCTTCCTAAGCATGTTTGACCCATTCTACTTATAGTTTAGTCATCACCATGTTCATATTTTTACTGTCACCTACTTTAACTCCTTGCTTCTATTTAGGCACTGTTCATTATTGCTTGCAAAGCCTTTGGTTGCTTCAGACCCAATCATTGAGCGTCCTTTTAGTAATTAAATGGATCCATATTATTCGTGTTTCTATAGCACTATAACATCGTGTTGGCATACTACTGTATAACTGTGACTGCATGTCATTACTCACGTTATTGTGGCAATCCTTTCTTTATTAGTACAGTCTATCTTATTAACGATAAACAACGATTTGTGCTATTTCCATCTGTTAGTAGTTTCGGAGTTTATATGCATACCCAAGACTTCCATTTACTGCAGAATGTGTTATTGGTGGATGCTATCATGTTTAGTCATAAGACTGACTCCTTCATCTTGGCGTATTGGCCTTTCAAACATCAAATGAATAAAATTTCCCTGCTAATGGTATTGATCCTTATCTTCATCAATTTACTCACATACGGGTACTGTATGACTTTTCAAATGCCTCATTGGTAATATGTTAGATTTCTTCACTTTTAGTACTTAATACTCCCTCTCAACTTCATAACATCGTTCATTTACTTTACTATCATGGTTTCATGAATAAACTGCATGTCTTATATATGCAGGTCATTTATATACCTTACCTCTTTCACTATGAATCTTTATTTTTTCATTTATTCAGCTTACATGACGGTCCTTTATAACTAATAAAGAAATATTTTTGCAAGAGTTCAGGGTGTGTTTACATCTCTTTACACTTTAGATCGCCCCCCTGTCTTTTAAATTTATTAAGACCAGTAGGCAGTTGAATATATTATCTTTTATAAATATGGCTCTATTAGTATTGCTGGAACCTTATTCATTGGGCATTCAATCCAGTTTGATTGGCAAACCTTGTTATCATTATGGGAATAAACTAATTATGTACTTATAGAAGATGACTTGTAAAAATCTTAAGGATAGTTTGAGAAATGAGGAAAGACTAGACATGTGTTTCTATAGACCAAGGGAAGAAAAACCCTATTTTCGTCCTAATTATACTATGCAAGCAAGTAAGTTATCGTGTCGATAATGCATTGAATATTAGTGATATGCCAACTACACTCGATATATACATATCCATAATTACAGTTTGTGAATTTGGAGATGTTTCATCTGAGGACTTTCAGGATTGTTTTTTCCTAAGAAACATTGATTTTTAGATCAACCCAGTTCTAGGTGCTCCATCCATTTTTAGAGCCCCTATCATATGACCCCCAGTAGAGTTCAAGAACTAAAGATTTAATAAGATGAGTTGTTATAGAAAGGAGTTATTTGCCCAAGTGTGTCACCGTGGGAAACCTTAGTTTTATATGTGTGAAGAAGGAAGGCAGAACCTTATGGCTGTATACTGGATATAGAGAGTTGAACAAGATCACTATCACAAACAAGTGCCCTACACCTTGAATAAATGATTTATAGGATTAACTATCAACAATAGAAGTCTTTTTCAGGAATGATTTGAGGGCTGGATATCACACCTAAATCATGCAACCACAGTTTATCTTTCGCAAGAATGCCCTTTTATAGTAATTCTTGAAATTGTTTGCTTGTCTCATCTTCAAAACTTGATACTATCCAATATTTTTTAATCTCCCTTGCATTTTAAGCTGATATTTCCTATTAGCATAATCTTTCATGTCGTTGCAAAGCCATTGTTAGATATGCAATACATTTTTGTTTGACCTTATATGGTTGTCAATATTCCAGTGCTCTCGACCTTCATCATCTTTATTTCATGATCATGAGTTATAGTTCATTCCGTTAAGAGCTGATTCACACATTTACCTTACATCTCATTTATTCATAATGATAAGCTCGTATAACTTGTTCTGAATTCATAATGTAATTCAACTCTCATTGGTATGGGTGATTGCGATTGTCATAATCCCCTTACTCTTTGTTTTGAACTTAAATTCCCACACATATATCTTACATTTTGATAAATAAACTTTTGCATCTCTATTTAATCTTATTGTTGTACTCGAATTGGCTTCATATGAGTAAAGACATGCTCCTATTGTAACTTGCTCAATCTACTTATCTATCCGTTAGCACTTTGCTCGTCCAATTCATTTATCTATCCATTACACTTTGCTTGTCCAATCTATTTATCTATCTATTGCACTTTGCTTATCCAATCTATCAATCTATTTATTGCACATTTTTGTCCCATCTATCTATTGCACTTACCTTGTTGCTTGTGGCTATAAGGTCACCTCATTGAAACTCAGTCACTTGTCATCTTGTTTCCAATTCATCAGCTAAACCCGAGTATAACCGGGCCATCTTTCTCCTTAGTCGATTATTTATTGGACCCTTTATGATCCATATTTATAAATCACAATTCTTATGGCATTATATTTCAGAATTCATGATACACCTATGGTTATCTTTATTCTAACCACCCCATGTTAATCCCTCATCTATAAATCTTTTCTAGTCTCATTGTTTATTTTTTTTGTTCCAAATGACTCAGTTGACTACCAATTCCATCATTTTCATCTCTGACCATGTTTATTCTAGCGTATAATTCAGATTTAGAGCAGATCTTAGACTAGCCTGATGAGGAAAGATCATGTGGTGCATAAGAATATCAGATGAGGACATTTTGATAAGGGCATAATCTCAAACAACGTCTAGCGGTATTAGAGTAAGCTAGAAGAAACATCGAAAATAATGAGACAGTTCAAGCACATGCTAAGGTGACATAAGGGCTACACAAGAGTCATATGGTCATGTTGACCAAAGAAGGAGACAATCAAAGTTCAGATGAGATATAAAGTATTTCAAAGGGCTTCTCTAGTCAAGGGTGTCAAGAGACTGGATAGCAGAGATAATTGAGTCCTCGTTACATTGGATTTTATGAGTCAGTATCAGAGTACTTACTAGGAAATGCAATGGTTTCCATACTTATTAGTGGTCAAGACAGAGAACCAGTAAAGTAGAGTACCTCCTTTGCAGTAATAAGTTTTTTTTTTGAAGAGAATATCAATTTTGAACCGAAGTAATTGAGCCAGTGAAGTCACTGAGGATCTAGATACTCGACCACAGGAGCAGCTATGCACTTTAGGGTAATTATACCTTTTTGGAGGGAAGCAGTGAAAACCAACTCTCCACACTTGAGGTGGCATTGCATACATGATCAAAATCATAAGTTTCGAGGACAAAACTCTTTAAGGGGGGAAGACTGTAATAACCCAACCATAATCCATATTCATTTATTTAAATCATATATATTTATTTAATTAATCATGTTTATTCATTTAATTAATCATGTTTATTGATTTAATCTCTCATGGTTATTTGTTTAACCAAATCATGTTTATTAATTCAGTTACACTCAATTTATATATTTACCAAATTACCTTATGTCATTTAAATTTTTCGTTTTCATTTACCGTATTTAATCAGTGATATATCGCGATGTCAGGCCAGGGTTCCCGATTGACCTGGTAGGTGTGCACCTATTAATGGATCGTCATATCTATCAAGGGATTCACTTACAGATAATAATAAGCAATTCAGTTTTATGTTACTTACATTTCCATTGCTATTGCAAACTAAATGAATTGCAAAGGCGGGTACTCATCAACAGTATTTCTACATTCATTTTACAATACATGAATGCATGTACTGAGTTTTAGCTCACATTTTCAAATTGTCTTCATGTTTTCCATTTTAGGTGATGAAGTATCATATGTTTCTCCATTTAGCAAGCCCTTTTGGAAGTCATCAGATGCTCACAATGGATTCAGTATAGCATGAATGTTGGGATCAACCTCAAGGTCAAGTTGGGTCTATATTCAATATACTTGTGGAGTGTAGAGTGCTAGGTAGCACACGGCACAATTAAGTCGATTGTACTAAAGTTGAACTCTTATGGACTTTGGACTTGGAGTGCTTCAGTTTAATAAATATTGTGATTGTGAACATGAGTTGCAAGATTAATAGATATTGTGATTGTGAACTTGAGTTGCAAGATTGAATGGTTTCAATGAGCCTTGTCCTTATCAGGACGGCCTTCCATCATTAAGTCTTCTATTGCAATTATCTATGAATCAAGTAATTAGCAATTTAGGGGTGTTACAATTGACTATAGTCGATCATATTCACTTCATGCCTTTAAATTGGTTGATCTAATATCTTCCCTTTTTCTTTTCTTTTTTAGGGGAGGGAAGTAAAGGTTGATCTGATAACAAAAGCTCACTCTAAATTTATATTGGCGTACAACTTTATATTTTTCATCCTTCCAGCA
Organism: Carnegiea gigantea; assembly: GCA_029747015.1. Lineage (NCBI taxonomy): Eukaryota > Viridiplantae > Streptophyta > Magnoliopsida > Caryophyllales > Cactaceae > Carnegiea > Carnegiea gigantea. The sequence continues at coordinate 400,929 of JAKOGI010000489.1, forward strand.
TCCATGTGGATGAAGAGGGATTATTTATGAAAATAGGGCCTTTGGCACATTTTTTTTTTGTAGTTTTAATCAGTGGCGAATGCAGGAATTAGATCAAGTGGGGTCGGGTTCAAACACATACGATTTGGAATTTTAAATTTATCAATTGCCATTAAAAAAATTACAAAACTAATGCAATTAAGGAAATCTAGCCTTCATGTCTTGGAAATGATGATTTAGTAGGCAACTTTTTGAAGTATGTGTGCATTTTCAACTGGACCAAAAAAATTCAATTAGACAAATAGAAGATATTCAACAATTGTAACTAATTAGTGGCGAATCCAACCAATGAACAACACACACAATCGAAATTGGCAAATGATTTAAAGTTTTACACAATCAATCTAGTCATCTAAGTAATTAAAAGCTAAACAGTTGAAAATCTGACAAATAATAGCTAAAATTAAACTAAATACTTAGAATTAGATCTAGGATTTTCGGGTTTGTACCTTCGAATGTAGTTTTGGCGTTGGTGGCGAGGAAGGGGCATCGAATGGGCGGGCAATGGAGTGGCGCGCCTGGCTAGTTGAGAGCGGTTGTTAGCTACCGCGAGTGGGCAAGGGCATGGGCATGCCATCGTGGACGACTGGGTGTGTAGGCAGCGAGGCGAAATTGAGAATGAGGGGTGGGGTGGAGTCGAGTTGTGCCGGGCTCTAATTCGAAAACTTGGGGCCAGGAAAAAGGAAGGAGAGAGCTATTGAGTGAAAATGTTAGTAGCAGGATTCAAAACTACATCAACCCTCTGCATTGAACTTGCATGCCCATCTAACCACTAGACCAAACTTGCTTTGATGCTCTTAATTACCTGATATGTTATATATATAATGTGTTAATTTATTTTTTAACATAACTGATCGATTTTTTTTTAATTTTTAAGCGGGATCGCTTGACCCCACCTGACTCCACCATGGCTCCGCCACTGGTTTTAATTGTTGTCTAAAGACATGTGTTTGACAGTTTAAAAAATTGAAGTCAATTAACAATTAGCTGCGGAAAATTAATCTTAAATTAACATTAAAATATCTGAAGAATTGAAAAGATTTCAACAGTAAAGATTGACTCATCAATTTTACCTTCATATATCTTATTAGCATGATAACAAAGTTCCTACACTAAAAGAGAAATGAAGAGTTCCTACACTAAAAGAGAAATGAAGAGAAAAGTAAAGTGACATCTGGGATGTAGGAAGGAGTGATATAGCGATTCCTCTCTAGCAAAATTTTCTCAAGAACACTATTGAAACAACAACTTCTTAAAGCCTGAATCATTTCAGCATATTCTTTGGAAACTTTGCTATTAATATTGCGTCCACTAGGTTGTCATCTTTTGCAATACTTCAGCATTATCTAACAGTTAAAGGTTGAAGCTTAGGAGAAAACTTTTCCATATGGCTACTCCCTTGGCCATGGGATTTTATATATATACAAACATATTAGGGTATAAAGAGCTGAGATCTTCTTAGTTTACAAAAATAGACCTCTAAATATATACAACTACTCAGTTTGGATTGTATAATATTGCTCAAATCAGAATATTATCCCAATATATGATCGCCAAATATATTATCCCAATATATTAATCTAAGACTCCCCTCAAGTTGGAGTATGAAGATTTAAAATGCCCAACTTACGAAGCGGATGGCGAAATTGATGATGTCCCAAAGCCTTAGTAAAAAGATCAGCGAATTGCTCCTTGTTAGAGACATACCGAGAGACCAGCTCCCCATACAATAGTCATTCACGGATGAAATGACAATCAATCTCAATGTGTTCGCTCATGGAACGCTAGATTAGCTACAATATGCAAGGCAACCTGATCATCACAGAATTAAGAGGCCGATGGGACCAAAACATGCAGTGCCTAAAGAGTTGCGAATCCAAATGACTTTGCTACTGGCGTTGGCTAGGGGTGATCAAAACTGGTTAATCAGAAATTCAGTTAACTGAGAATCAGTTAATTGACAATTCAGTTCGAAAACTTGTGAACCCGAAGCCAAAGTAGAACTTTCGGTTAACCGGTTTTTGATTCTATAAAAATAAGAACTTTAATTGAACTGAAAAACTCGGCTAACCTTTTTTGTTTGGTTAGCTGGATTTTCGGTTCAATTAGTGGCTAACCGTTAATTTAAATTGTTAATTTTTAATTTTCACTCATTTCTTAATCTAATTTAACTATTTATGACACGAAATACTAATTTACATATTACTCCATGTTTAGTCTCATCTTTTTATGATTATAAAATCTATATTTGACTAATATAAAATTAAGTATTTTTGTAATTGAAGTTTTGTTTTAGTTAACCATGCTGTTAACCAAATTTAAAAGGGCCGAAACTGAAATTGTGAATTTTTTGCGGTTTGGTTAACCGAACTGAATTTTTTTGCAAAATCGATCCGATTAACCATTTTTTGGTTCAATTTTGCGGTTTTTCGGTTCAATTTTTTGGTTTTTGGATTTTTTTGCTTACCTCTAGCGTTGGCCACGGCACAATGTTCACCTTTGGCAGAAGATCGGGACACAGTAGGTTGTTTCTTAGTTTTCCAAGGTATAGGAGCAGACCCAAGCGACATAAGTTAACCGGTAACGAATCAATAAGTCATAGAGCAACTTGCCTAATCAGAATCACAATAAACATAAAGACTGAGGTCATTAGAAGAAGGCAACAAGATTCCCTGCCTGGGTGAAGACTTGAGATAGCAAAGAAGATGCATGGCTGTATGCTAATGGCCTTATCGCGGATCTTGCATAAATTGACTCAGCATATGAACGACATAAGTGATATCTGGACGAGTGATCATGAGATAGATTAGACGGTCAATAAGCCATTGACATTGACCAGGATTAGGAATTGGATCACCTGTATCCGAGGAAAGCTTGTGCTGCTGCTCCATGGGAAAAGAACTGGGTTTACAACCTAGCATGCCCCTTTCAATTAAGATATCAAGAGCATATTTCCATTGACATAAGAACAATCTAGCAATATCTTGAGCTACATCAATACCAAGGAAGTACTTCAATGAATCCAAGTCCTTTAATTTAAAACTCTTATGCAATTAATCTGTCAAGACAACACATTGTTGAGGATCATTCCCTGTAAGAACTAGATCATCTGCATAAATTAGAATAGCCAGAAAGACATTCCCGTGAACAGAAGTAGATAATGAATTATTCAATGGAGACTGTTGGAATCCATATGTAACGCCCTGACATTTTCGGATAATTACTTTTAGAAATATTTTTTTATGCGGAAGCTTAAAAGTCGAACGCACTAAGCCGTGTCACCTAAGAGGCAACACAAGGCTCATGTAACGCCCTGACATTTCGGTGCGGTAGTTTCATAGAGCCACTACTATAAGTCGTGTATAAATAATTAACACTGTAAATAGTGGGTCTATATCTTTTATGTGTGATCTCTCCCAACTACTTAAACCCCTTTTAGATGAACCTGAAAATACAAAAAAACAGTAAGCCAAACGGGCCTAGTACAGGATGACGTTATACAGTAAAATAATTCAGTACACAATTAAATTCATTTTATTCAGCAAACTAAGTTAAAACATTTGCTCTTTTAATTATCTTATGGTGGCACCCAACATTATTGGACTAACGTCCCATTAGTAAAACATTTAACAGTAAGAGTTTGAATCTCCGTTACGATCATTGAGCATATATGTGCATACTTGGGCTGATCGGAAAGCCCTAATTTCGTTGATCAATGTACAATATAGCCGTAAGAGGGTCCACCGTCAATGAGACAAAACAATTAAAACAATTATTTCATGTCACACTTCATTAGCCACAAGGATTCAGTAAAACGACATAATCATAAAGGCATAACCATTATACTGTACCTTAACTTATGCGATTGTATTCACCAATTCAGCTATAGCGATCTAAAGTTTCATGTGCCCTAGATAAATGACAAGTGGGCCACACAAGTTTGACAATGAAGCCACAAAGGCAATAATAGGTCAACCACGATCATGTTACTCGATCCTTCACTTGGGTCAAAGCCCCACTATTCCATTAATTTTGTCCGATGGGGAGAGAGAGGGGGACAGAGAGGGGGCGAGGGAGGGAGGGAGGAGGGAGAGAGAGAGAGAGTGAGAACAATAGATGATGTCTGGCAAAGTGAGGAAGAAATTTGGTATTTATACGGAGTCTTGGATGTAAGATTAAGCCCCCTTTTATGACACAAAGATTTAGGGGGTGGATAGATGAATGTATGTGGATTAATATCAATATACCCAAGACAATTCATTGGAATTAACTAGTTGCCTAGTCAAAATAATTATTATGGTGGTATTCTCCATAATCTATACATTCCCACTATTTTTTTTAATCGGCTCCGCTTTTGGGTATTACAAGCCCAACTTTCTCCATCAAAATTAACCCACTCTTATAGGTCCACATGGTGATGATGATAATTTTTTTTTTCATGTTAATAATGATAAATTTTTGGGGTATTACACCATAATACCATATGCTCGGAATGCTGAGGCAAGTTTGAAAAACCACTGACAGTCCATCTGATTAAGGCTCCAACCTTGGTGGAGGGGAGAGTCAATAAATTGTGAACGGTAACCGTTTTGGATGCTGGGGCAGAAGTTTCATTATAATCCTCGCCTTCAACTTGATGATTACCTAAGGTCATAAGTCGTGCTTTAAAACGTTCAATGGACCCATCAACATGGTACTTGATTTTGTACACCTATTTACACCCAAGTACTTTTTTACTGAGAGAAAATGGCTTATTTCCCAAGTATTATTAGCCTCGAGAGCGGAAATTTCTTTGGCCATGGCTTCACGGCAATGAGGATCTTGGATTTGGACTGCATGAGAAAAATGGCGAGGCTCATCCCCCAAGGTGATGGCCGCTAAATAGGCACAGTGAGAAGCAGAAAACTTATCATATGCAACAAAATGGGGCAAGGGATGAGACATACCTGAAGAAGCATCATGGAGTAGTGATGGGCCAAGGGTGTTAGCTTCAATGGCGTGACATACATAGTCACGTAGATGTGTGGGTAGTCTACGATCACGATGTGGATAAGATAGCAGGGCGGGTTTGGAACTCGCCGAAGACTCCCCCGTGCAACTGGGCGCTCAGTTTCAGTAATGTTATTTGGGTCGCAGGCCACAAATTTCAAGTTGACGAAGTCTGAAGAGGTAGGCGGATTAGAGGACACTAGGCTAGAGATAGTGGGCTCGGTGTGAAAGGAACATGTGGCAGTGGACTTGGCGTGAGAGATGATGAAAGATGGATCAGGAAGTGGGCAGAACTCAGGTTCACCAACAAAATTATTAGGCTCATTTTATGGGCAAAGGAGAAATTTGGAGATGGGTCATGAGACGGTGGGTCTGATTGAGCAAAGGGATAAATGTTTTCGTGAAAAACGACATCCCAAGACATAAAAGTGCATTGACTAGTAAGGTCAAACACACGCTACCCTTTTTTTTCCCATGGGGATTGTAGAATGTAAAATTTTACGGATCAATGAAGACCCACCATGTGAAAGAAAATAAATATTTTTATTTCAGCCAATTACAGTATGCCACGTGTTAAATTAATTACTGTAGTCTGTTCAATTAAATATCTAGTGGAAATGTATTGCGGCCAATTAAATAACGCCATGTGGCATGGATGATGCAGAAAATAAATGATTATTTCTTTTAATAGAGATAAGGAGGAAAACTCTAACTCCGACTTCGCTATAAAAATGGAGCTACCCCCCGCATTCAGGGGTCGGCATTTTAGAAGAACTCGCAAGAGTTTAAGACTTTTCTCTGATAGAAGACAACAAGCACTCCAAATACATACCGTCTACGCGTGGAGATTAAACTCATATCTTGATTGAGATTAAGCCTCTTAGGCCCTCTCTCAAGATCAAATTCATTCAAGTCTATTCAAGGAGATTGAATCAGAGGATTTATTACACTTGTTCTTGTAACAATTATACAGAGGTTGTACCCATTCTTTGATATAAATACAAAAATTCAATTTGTCACTCAATTTCTTATCTAATTTATTTTAGGCGCGAAATTTGTGTTTATAAATTTTTGGCACGCTCGGTGGGACGTTCTCTGCCTCTCATCTCTTTCTCCACGAACTCTGCATTCCCTCGAAGACGATATAGCCCCTAAGAACTCCATCTCTCAACCTTCAAGGAAAGCTGTTCGATCCACATCTCAAGGATTGACAACTGCTAGCGTTACATCTAACGGAATCATGACTTGAACTATGGTAAAAGCTGCTGCTGTAATTGCCATAAGACAATCAGTTGAGACTGTCCCGTTGCTACCTCGCAAGATCCCAAGCCTCGACTCCAACCTGCCTAAAGGAGTCAACAAAGTCACTTCACATCCTTTGAAGCAAAGATCTATTATTGGCTTCAAAACGCATCAAATAATTTCTCAAGGGAGGGATGAGCAACCCCCACCTTCCAACCTTTCGGTGAAGAAGATTATGGTTACACTAGCAGTGACTCCTCATCGGCATCGCCAAGAGAGTTAGTCATTGAATCGGAGACCAAATCCTCCAATTCTGTCATTATGCTAGCCATGGTGACGGAGGCGACCAACGTAGAAGAACAGCTCGCAAATATGAAAGCAACATTGGAGAGGCTCGCTAAGGAAAGTCTAGAGAAAGACGCTCAAATTAAGCGCTAAAGTGAGCAGATTGCTACTCTGATGAAGAAGTTGGAAAAGCAACTATTTGAATCCTCTAGCAAAGGCTCGGATGGTGAAGAGTCTAACAAGGAGTCTAACCGCAGTGAAGACTCTGATGACGAGCGCATAAAAAAGAAAGAATCCTCATTGGGGTCGATGTCTGTTGAACATATTCAAAGCCTAAACGTGAATGCTGTTAAGGCTCAATTGGGGGGAGGACCTCGTAAGACGCATTTGTACACAAAACCTTATACGAAAAGGATTGATGTCCTTCGTATGCTTCATGGATACCAGCCCCCTAAATTCAACCAATTTAATGGTAAGGGCAATCCCAAACAACACGTCGCTCACTTCATTGAGACGTGCCAGTCCCAAACAGCACGTCGCTCACTTCATTGAGACGTACAACAATGCTAGCACCGAGGGAGGCAGGTTGGTGAAACAGTTTGTTTGATCTCTCAAAGGGATCGCCTTCGATTAGTATACGGAACTGGAGCTTGAGTCTATTAACAGCTGGGAACAAGTAGAACATGAATTCCTCAACAGGTTCTATAGTACTCAGCGCACTGTTAGTATGACGGAGCTGACAAATACTAAGCAGTGGAAGAATGAACCAGTCTTTGGTTACATCAATTGCTGGAGATCTCTTAGCCTTGAATGCAAAGATCGTTTGTCTGATGCCTCTGCTGTCAAGATGTGCACTCAGGGCATGGAGTGCGACCTGCTTTATGTCTTGCAGATGAGCAAGCCTAGGACCTTTCAAGAGCTAGCTATGAAGGCGCATGACATGGAAATGATGATAGCAAATCATCGCAGCAAGCCGTCCTCTTCATATGAGTTTAAGAAGGACAAAGGTGATTCTAAGAAGAGTTCTAAGCCTCCAAAGGCTTCAACAAAGGAAATTATGACTATTTCCACTGAAGAGCACATGAGGATTTTAGGGAAGTTTAGACCAGAGGGAAGAAGACTTCATTCTCTAAAGAGGCAACAAAGAAGCGCCCTACATTGAAGAAACTTCAAGAGAGGAAGTACCCATTCCCAGATTCAGACTTGTAGGGAATGTTAGATGACTTGCTTGAAAATAAGATCATCGAACTCCCTGAACCTAAGCGACCAGAAGAAACTGGAAGGACAAGCGACCCGAAGCACTGTCGCTATCACAGGGTTGTTAGCCATTCTTTAGAGAAATGCGTTACTCTCAAAGAGCGTCTCATGCAGCTGGTTAAGGATGGGAGGAGCATACTAGGCATGGATGAAACTACTGAAGCCAACTGCATCGGTGCTCAATTAGAGTCATCATCTTTACGACGAGAAAGTCATACCCAACTCCACCAAGAGAAAATATATGATCTGACTCCTCATCAAGGATGGAGTTATTCACAATTTAGTTCGGAAGTCTAGAGCTGGTTATTGTGCCGTTGATGGTACAAACTCCTCCTCTAGGGATCAAACCCATTATTGATATCCCGGAGAATGATGAAGAGGGGTGGACCCTTGTTACTCGGCGAAGGCCCAAGAACCAAAGGCTGGACCAACAACTGCCCCTGCACCATAGGAAGAGACAAGGGAGGAAAAAGAAACCTCAGCGTGGGAGAAGTGGGAAGAGTCTGCGAACAAATAAGAAGCAGGACATTCAACCTATAGATCTACTTGATCATGAATCGCTTACTCCTGTCACGTTGGAAGAGTTCTTCCCCGTGGGCTTTTTTGATAAAGTCACTGTTAACATGACCTCATATACTGAGCTTGAAGATGAAAAAGATGGAGAAGAGGAAAAAAGGAAGATTCTCTAAAAGGAGATGATAAAACTCTGATCGTCTTAGAGGCTTTACCAGCACGCATGGATTGGAGACAAATCTTTCGCCTACCAGAAGAGATGCATTAGTGTGTTGCCACCGCCCTTCACCACCTAGAGCTTTATGCTGACATGGTTGGGAACATTGAAGAATCCTCAAAAGGCCTTGCCCAGTATGTCACTTGCAACATAGCTATCACTTTCACCTATGGCGACTTCTTGTTAGGCTCCAAACCTCACAGCCGTCCTTTGTTTATGACCAGTTATATCAAGGAGCAAAAAGTCAAGCGCATATTGATATATGAAGGTTCTGCCGTTAACATCATGCCTAAATCTACAATAAATGAGCTGGGAATCACGGTAGAAGAGCTTTTTAAGAGTCGTATGGTGATTCAGGGGTTTAGCCTGGAGAGTCAGCATGCAATTGGCATGATTCGCCTAGAGATAACAATGGGAGATCTACTAACATCTTTAATCTTCCATGTAATTGACTCCAAGACGTCGTACAAATTGTTACTTAAAAGCCCGTGGCTCCATGAACATGGGATAGTGGCTTTTACCCTCCTTCAATGTCTTAAGTATTACCGTGAGGGCGAGAAGAAGATCAACGGTGATGTCAAGCCATTTACAAAGGCAGAATCGTATTTTGCTGATTCTAAATTCTTTGAAGAGGGCACCGCACTTAAGGAGACTATGCCCTCCATAATTTCCTCCATAGGCAGGGGTGAGCCAAAGGCTGCAGATAATCCTAAGGTAATACTAAAGCATGACGGCGCGAAACAGCAAGAGCACCATAAGGGAAACGCTGAATAAGAGACTATCACCCAACTTGCTAAACATGTCGCCAAGCACATGGTGGTTTCCACAAATCACATGCCGCCATTCTTAAGATATGTTCCCAAAGCTTATCGCAAGGAAGGAGAAACACCCTTCAGTGGGTCCGTAAGTGAAAATATTGGGGACAAGGCTATCAAGAAGGATAGCGGGCCAACTTGAGCACCCTTAAAGAAAGTGTCACGTTGGCAACGTGAAACATGTACCAACCGAAGGTGAGTAGACCCTTTCCGCCCGGATTTGTCTCTTATTCCAAGATCTTATTAGATGGAGATGAGAACTTGCCAAATACGCGAACAAAAAAAGGATTTGACCCGAATACATATAAACTTATGGAGAAAGCGGGTTATGATTTTAACAATCCTGTTGCGTTAGGGAGGATAGTGGCGGTGGAAACCTACGGCCTCAACAAAACACAGAAGAAGATTCAAGAACAAGGAGGTCTAGTAGAGTTCTTAAAAGTGGGCCTTGGTTATACATCAGTGCAGCCGATCAAGATATCAGGGCGACGCAAGCCCAAATAAAATGTGGTTTAACATATCTCTGCTGAAGAAATGGATGAGAGTGAGGATGAAAAGGCTCAACCTCCTATAAAGCCTTCTGTATTTGATAGGTTACAACCATCTGTCTCAAAGAAACGCCCATCCATCTTCACTAGAATTAAGAGTGGTCAAAACCCTAAGTCTTCCGTGCTCTAGAGAATAAAGAATCATGGACAACCAAGACCTTCGGTGTTCAACAGAATCACGAAAGCAAAAGAACCATCAAATCCATTACCCCAAGAACAAAAGGATTCAGTGTTCAATCGACTTAGTGATGGAAACGAAGTGCGAAGTTTTATCCCTTCGCGCATAAAGCAGTTTTCAACTCTAGATGTAAAGACAGATGGTTCCCTAAGGGTGAAGAGACGTACAGTGGTCTTCACTGGTCAGCTAAGAAGTTTTGACGTCGACAAAGGAGATGAGCAAAAAGAAGTAACTTCTTCTAATCACATCACAGTCCAAGAATGTAAAGACTCAGTGTCAGAGATCGAACTCGCAGAGACTCCTGAAACCCTTGAAAACGGGGGACAAGCTACAGTTGATGATTTGAAGGAATTGGATCTCGGAACTGCTGAGAAACCCCGCCTTATCTATGTAAGTTCATTGCTTACACCTGAGGAAGAAAAGGAGTACTTCAATCTCCTTTCGGAGTACAAGGACATGTTTGCATGGAGTTACAGTGAAATGCTATGGCTTGATCCTAAAGTTGCAGTCCATCGCTTATCCCTCAGGAAGGGTGTTTCACCTAAAAAACAACCTCAACGACGTTTTCGTCCAGAATTAGTATCTGAAATCGAAAGATAGGTCAACAAGCTCATAGAGGTAGGATTCATTTATGAGGCAAAATACCCGACTTGGATCGCAAACATTGTCCCTGTAAGGAAGAAGAACGGGCAACTTCGTATTTGAGTAGACTTCCGGGATCTCAACGACACTTGCCCAAAAGATGATTTCCCGTTACCCGTCACAGAGCTCATGATCGATTCAACCATGGGACACGAAACCTTGTCCTTTATGGATTGTACTATGGGATACAATCAAATTCAAATGGCACCAGAGGACCAAGAAGCCATGGCGTTTCGCACTCTCAAAGGCATGTTCTGCTACAAGGTAATGCCCTTCGGTTTGAAAAAACGCTGGAGCGACATACCAAAGAGCAATGCAAACTATCTTTGACGACATATTGTATAAAACCGTGGAGTGCTATGTTGATGATCTGGTGGTCAAGTCAAAAAGAAGAGCAGACCACCTACAAGACCTTCGTCGAATTTTTGATAGGCTGAGACGATGTCAACTAAAGATGAATCCACTTAAATGTGCTTTCGGTGTCACTTCAGGGAAGTTCCTAGGTTTTATAGTTCGGCATAGTGACATCGAGATTGATCAGGCCAAAATCAGGGCAATTCAAGAGACGCCTGTCCCAAAAAATCTCAAAGAAATACGTGGTCTCCAAGGTCGTTTGGCTTATATCAGAAGGTTCATATCTAACCTCGCTGGCCGCTGTCACCTATTCCACCACCTCATGAAGAAGGGTACACAATTCGAATGGGACCAGTCATGTCAGAAAGCCTTCGACAGCATCAAGAAGTACTTATCAAATTCACTAGTTCTGGGGGGTCTAATTCCAGGAAAACCTCTTATACTATACATTGCAGCTCAAGAGAAGTCTTTGGGGGCATTGTGCACCTAGGAAAATGAGGTAGGCAAAGAAAGGGCTTTGCGTTACCTAAGTCGCACTTTGGTTAGGGCTGAACTGAATTATTCCCCGATCGAAAAGATGTGTTTGGCTCTCATGTTCACCATTCAAAAGTTAAGGCATTACATGTAAGCTCATACCGTGCGGGTGATTTCTAAAGCTGACCCCATCAAATACATCCTGTCAAGGCCAACTCTAAGCGGCCGACTGGCAAAGTGGGCCATAATCTTGAAGCAATATGACCTTGTTTACGTGCTACAAAAGGCCGTAAAAGGATAAGCATTGGCGGATTTCTTGGCAGATCACGCAATCCCTGATGCCATCAATGATGCGATGCTGAAAGTGCCAGGATGTATGCAACCAGCATCTCTAACTGGCAAGATGACCATGCATAGCCAACAGGAAAGAAATGCAGCTAGAAAGGTCTCAGTACGTTGGCCAATAGCCACTCTAAGCTCGTAAAAAATGGTCTGACAATCACTCCACCCACGGGCTCCTGCATCGGTGAGGGAAGACAATATTCCTGGATGAGGGATTCGATTTTCTTGATCAGGCTTCTTAGAAACATGGTACTTGTTGCGCCTTCGAAACTAAAAGAAAATCCACTGCTCTATGGTTGGCTTGCCCTTGCGACCTTGCATAAGTTTGTGGTAAGCAACGAATAGATAAGTGCAACTCAACGGAAACTTGCTTGTGAGTTCCTGTTGAGTATGAACAACTTCACCATAAAGACGCTTCGAGAGGGGTACCCCAAGGAAGCTGTAAATATCGAAGATAGAGAGGGACACCTCGCTTTTAGAGATATATCATGTGTTCGTTTCGGGACACCAATACTCGCACACCGCCCGAATGAGGTTCGAACACCGATCATAAAGAAATAGCGAAGCATACAAAGCATCAAACAGATGAAAGGTTGTGAGTTTATCCTTGCAGCGAATGAGAATATCCTCTAACCACTCCCAATAAAGCGGCTTGTAAGAAAATTCCCCATGCAATAGTAACTTAGCCCATGATTTGCGCTCCGATTCTATGTCATGATATAGCAATTGATAAGAGGGGAGATTCTCTTTTATTTTAATGTGAGTAGAGAGCAAAAAATATTTCGCCTGTCTTCAAATTCTCCTTAGACCACCAAGAAAGGCTCGGAGGACCTCTAACACAATCAGACTTGCACAAGGACATTATAGGATTGCAGATAGACAACTTTGTCTCTTCCCCAACTACGTCATTTTCACTGGGTTGGATGTGTAGATAGCGTCGCCCGCTAGTGGTTTTGTCCATAAAAGTGACCATCTTGAATAGACCCTACATCAATAATAGAAATAAAGAAAATTGATTTGTAGGACTTGTCACAGGGCCAATCATAGCGATTTAATAATCGAATGAAGACTAAAAAAAAAAAATCTTAAACATGGAAGCACTAGAGAACCAAAGGAAAAAAAATGGGCACAAATGCAAGCAAGGGCTCTTCAGCAGTCAAATTCGCTTCTTGAGAACTTTCACCTTTGGAAGGTCGCCTTAGGAGGAAATTCAAGGTTAACCCGTTGATGTACCCAAAAGTGTTAGACATTCAAAGGTTAACCGGTACTAAATCAAATTCGCCTCTTGAAAACTTTCGCCTTTGGAAGGTCGTCTTGGGAGGATATTCAAGGTTAACCCGTCGATGTACTCAAAAGGGTTAGACATTCAAAGGTTAACCGGTTCTAAATCAAATTCGCCTCTTGAGGATTTTCGCCTTTGGAAGGTCACCTTAGGAGGAAATTCAAGGTTAACCCATTGATGTACCTAAAAGGGTTACACTTTCAAATGTTAACAGGTACTAAATCAAATTCGCCTCTTGAGAATTTTCACCTTTGAAAGGTCGCCTTAGGAGGAAATTCAAGGTTAACTCGTTGATGTACCCAAAAGGATTAGACATTCAAAGGTTAACCGGTATTAAATCAAATTCGCCTCTTGAGAACTTTTGCCTTTAGAAGGTCGCCTTATGACGAAATTCAAGGTAACCTGTTGATGTACCCAAAAGAGTTAGATATTCAAAAGTTAATCGGTATTAAATCAAATTCGCCTCTTAAGAACTTTCGCCTTCGGAAGGTCACCTTAGGAGGAAATCCAAGGTTAACCCGCTGATGTACCCAAAAGGGTTAGACATTCAAAGGTTAACCGGTATTAAATCAAATTCGTCTCTTGAGAACTTTTGCCTTCGGAAGGTCGCCTTAGGAGGAAATTCAAGGTTAACCCATTGCTGTACTCGAAAGGGTTAAACATTCAAAAGTTAACCGGTATTAAATCAAAATTCGCCCTGTGGATAATATTCACCTTTGGCAAGTTCGCCTTCGGAGGATTCAAGGTTAACCCATTGATGCACCCAAAAGGGTTAAACATTCAAAGGTTAACCAATGCTGAATTAAATTCGCCTCTTGAGAATTTTCGCCTTTGGAAAGTTCGTCTTAGGAGGATTCACAATTAACCCGTTGATGCACCCAGAAGGGTTAAATATTCAAAGGTTAACCGATATTGAATCAAATTCGCCTCTTCAAAATTTTCGCCTTTGGGAAGTTCACCTTGAAAATATTCAAGGTTAATTCGTTGATGTACCCAAAAGGGTTATACATTCAACGGTTAACCGCAATAAATTATTGCATAAATTTGCCAAAAAAAAGCAACCTCAACACAAAAAAAAAAAGAAGGGTAGATTGAAGCAAATAGCAAGAATGATGCAAATTTTGATTCAGGTTGATATTATCTAAGCAAAAAAAAAAGGAAAAGAAAAGAGGGCAAAAGTAAGCGGCAGAAAGAATGCCCCCAAACAAAACCAAAAAAAAAACAAAAGAACAGGAAACGCGGGAGGAACAGGGGCATGGGAAGTCAAATTACCTTCAAGTGTTGTTTCGTTAAACTATTAACAATGAGTTGTTTAAATTTTTTTGCGGCATCTTTTCACTTCTGTCGACAGTTTAACTTCTGTCACAAATCTAACCACGGCATAGAGAGAGAGGAACAATGAGGTTGACATTACCAGACAGGCTAAAGTCATTTATCAAAAGAAAATAAAAAAGCAAAAGCAGAAACACATGAGGAAAAGAAAAAAAACAGAGGAGGAGATGCATATTTGTAAATTGCATAACAAAATTACCCTTAAGTGGTCCTTCGTAGATGGTTTGCGATGAAGTCTCCCACTCTTCTTTGATGATTTAACGCTGCAACCTTTCACGGGGAAAGAAAAATGTGTCTCACTCTGCTTTGATGATGTCACGCCACACACTAGAAGACTTTTCACAAGAAAGAGAAAGAGAAAGGGGAGAGAGAAAAAGGAGAGATAGAAGGGAGAGTCTTGGGGAAAAAGAATACATGCAGGGCATAATTTTTAAATTAAGAAAAGATGCTTAATTACATTAGCAAATCTTCATGTTTTGGGTAAGAGATATAAATATTTTGAAGATTGCATCCTACAAAATCACACCGAATATTATGTAGAGCCTACTAAAAAAAATATATAATCGAGGCTTCAGTCATGCTTAAACACCATGGTTGTATACATGACCTAGTCTCGAGGGGACATTAAAATTTGTGTAACACAAATTTCGCGCCTAAAATAAACTAGAGTAGAAATTACATTAGCAAATCTTCATATTTTGGGCAAGGGAAATAAATATTTGAAGATTGCATCCTACAAAATAACACCAAATATTATGCAGAGCCTACTAAAAAAAAAAAAATATAATCAAGACTTCAGTCACGCTTAAACACCATGGTTGTGTACGTGACCTAGTCTCAAGGGGGCATTAAAATTTGTAAACACAAATTTCGCACCTAAAATAAATTAGACAAGAAATTGAGTAACAAATTGAATTTTTATATTTATATCAAAGAATGGGTACAATATCTGTATAATTGTTACAAGAACAAGTGTAATAAATCCTCTGATTCAATCTCCTTGAATAGACTTGAATGAATTTGATCTTGACAGAGGGTCTAAGAGGCTTAATCTCAATCAAGATATGAATTTAATCTCTACGTGTAGACGACACGTATTTGGAGTGTTTGTTGTCTTCTGCCAGAGAAAATTCTTGAGCTTGTGAGTTCTTCTAAAATGCTGACCCCTGAATGCGGAGGGTAGCTTCCTTTTTATAGTGAAGTCGGAGTTAGGGTTTTCCTCCTTGTCTCTATTAAAAGAAATAATTATTTATTTTCTGCATCATCCATGCCACGTAGCGCTTTTTAATTGGCCACAATATATTTCCACTAGATATTTAATTTAACGGACTGCAGTAATTAATTTAACACGTGGCATGCTGTAATTAGCTGAAATAAAATATTTATTTCTTTCCATGTGGTGGGTCTTGATTGGTCCGTAAAATTTTACATTCTACAGGGATACCCCAGAAATATGCATCTAGTAGCACGAGCATCAAACTTATCTCAAATGCGGTCATGAGCGTGAACGTAACACAGGCAATTAAAAACCCGCAAATGTGTGTATGAGGGACTTTTTTTGAAACAAAACCTCATAGAGGCTTTTAAGTTTATGTAATTTGGTGGGCGGGTAATTGATGAGATGTGCAACTGTAAGGACACGCTCCCCCAAAACCAGACAGGTAAGGATGCTTGAAACATAAGAGCTCTAGTCACATTGATGAGATGACAGTTTTTCTGTTCAAACCAACCATTTTGTTGAGCGGGTGTTGACGCATGAGGTCTCAGCATTCCCCATTTAGGAAAATAATCTTGTAATTCTCCTTTAGTAATTATGTCTCATTGTCACTTCGTACTCTTTTAACATGAGTCCCGAATTGATTTTTTACCATGAAACAAAATTGCACAATATGCTTACAAACTTCTGATTTATCCTTTGGCAGGTAAACCCAAGTAGCATGACTAAAATAATCCACAATGCATAAAAAAAATAATGGCACCCTAATAAAGACGGGGTATGATAACACCCCTACAAGTCACAATGTATCAAATCAAATGGTTTACTTACTCCATTTTCACTCAAAGAAAAAGTATTTCGTGTCTATTTTGCCTTATGACACACATCACAACAATCCAAAAGTCTTTATTCAATTGACAAGCGTAAAACGTAGATAATGAAGCTGAGCTACCATACAAAGTATGTTCCAATCGTTGATGCCATCTTACTGGATCTACTTTCTTTTGTTGCTGCAAAGGTCGATCCACCACGCAAACTCCTCAAGTAGTGCACCCCCTTCCCCTGAATCACCTGCTCCAATTAGCACCTTCAAGGTGAGGTCCTGTATGACACAAGAGTCAGGTCCATAAGAAACAACACAATTTTCATCTTGTGCTAATTTCTGAGCTGAAACAAGGTTGCATTTAAATGTTCGAGTGTGTAACACGTCTTTTAACCAAATTTCAAGTCCAAGTTTGACCTATTGCAAAATTTGATGTTATGTGATGCGACGCACCCGAATCTAGAACCTATTGCAAAGAACTAACATGTAAAGGCTTACCACTCATTTTTTTCTACCTTTTCTTGATTTTGCTTCGCCTTAAAGAGGGCAAACAAGTGGTCCGCCTGTGATTGTGTGAACCCAGCAGAACCCGTTTCTCAACCCGACCCGTGACCATTCTCTCCTCTGGGGTTGCCTCTGAAATCCTCCATATTCAGCCCACCAAATCCCGGATCGGGCGACTCAGCAACGAAATTTGAGCTCCCACCGTGGTAACCAGCTCATTCGTTTCCAACCATCATCGTCCCCTCGCCTACTTCATGGCCACTACTCTTCTCATTACTGCCCCAATTTTGAGGGTTCAACATCGATCTGAGGTTTTCCGAACTGCCCCCAGAGTTTCGCCGGTTAGAACGATGCCCACTTGGCAAGATATCCAACCAGTTCATAGCATTGGTGTCGCTCGTGCCTCAATGTCTGAGAGTGTGAGCACTTGGGACGATTGATTCCTTGACGACTCTGCTGTTCTGCTTTGAAGGCTGCCACCTCCCTGATACATCTGGGTTCGACGATTTGAGTGAACTGCAACTGCCTTTCTTCACAAATAATAGGATATTAGACCTCACGATGTTGTATTTCTTGTGATCGACTCCCATCAAGAATTGATGGACCTTTTCTTGTTCAAGCATGGAAGCCATGGCCTTCCCACACTTACAGCACACGTGCAAGCAGGCAGCACCTGGTATGTTGTAAGCCTTTAGTTTTGTGAGGTATTCAGTCATTGTGAGATTTTCTTGTGCAACCTAAGTCATCTCCCGTTTTAATTAGTGAACCCAAATTTTTGCATATACGACAGAACCATGTAAATTTTTCTCTACAGCATTGTATAGCCAAGTCGTAACAATTGAATCGCACTTCTCCCAGGAATGAACATCTGAGGTTGTGCTTACTGGTTTTGGTCAAAGTTCCATCCACAAATCCAAGTTTATTTTGGATTTGAGGGCATTGAGAACCAATCGTGACCAATTCCCATAATTGTTCCCG
This sequence comes from Carnegiea gigantea, assembly GCA_029747015.1. Taxonomy (NCBI): domain Eukaryota; kingdom Viridiplantae; phylum Streptophyta; class Magnoliopsida; order Caryophyllales; family Cactaceae; genus Carnegiea; species Carnegiea gigantea. Next base: position 418,959 of record JAKOGI010000489.1, read on the forward strand.
TTTAAGTATCACAAGACTGATGATGTATCCTAGGTGATCAAAACTATTAAGGTAGTATGGTGATTGAGGATCATTGTAACTCAGAGCAATTTGTTTTCCTGTGGTTTCTGTCATTGCTGGATTCAACATGTGTTTAGATGTTTAGAGCAATAAGCCTTATTGTTTTAGCTCTGATACCACATAATGCTTGAAGCTTGAGAGAAAACTTTTCTGTGTGTGGCTACTCCCTTGGCCATGAGATTTTATATACAAACACATTAGGTACAAAGAGCTGAGATCTTCTCGATTTACAAAAATAGACCTCTAAATGCATACAACTACTCAGTTTGGATGGTACAATATTGCTCAAATCAGAATATTATCCCCATACACGATCCCAAATATATTATCCCAATATATTATCCTAATAATCTGAAACTTGGATCAGCATAGTTCTCTTTGACAAGCTACTCTCAACAATCAAATGCACTTAGCATTAGCTGCATTCTTTCTTGTTATTCCTGGATGAGAAGCGAACACAATAAAGTATGCAACTGATCTTGTTTGACAAGATGTGTAATAATATATCATATGAATATAGGAGCAAATGTACATTAGACACAAGGACATCAGTTCTTGCGCACAAAACTTCAAGTTCACCAAATTTGCCAGTATAGTCACCAAATTGCAGAAACAAGCAACTGTCGATGGCAAGTATTCAAGTTTTGGCTCCTTGCACTAGGAGCCGAGGCAGGTTGGCTCGAGGTCATGAAGACAGTTTGTACGCCCCACCAAAATTAAACAAATTGAGCCCGGTTGATATGCAAATTTGTGGACCTGAGGCTCTATTCAGCCTAGGCCATGAACTTGGACCAACTTGACTCGTTTGTCCAGGCTGACCCATGCATTTGGGCAGCTACACCAGTTGAAGCTTTTTCTATAAAAAATTTCTGGGTGTTAATTTTTTTTTTTAATATCAATTGAAACTTTCAACAAACAAGTCATGTATACAAGCTCAAATGAGGTTCCAACTCAAAATCAATTGGCAATTAGTAAAATAACTCACAAGTTTATATACATGCTCAAACCCTTTAATTTTATCAATGTGGGACAACACCCACTTTCATATTTTTTATATTTTATCAATGTAGGACAATACCCACTTTCATACTTCAATACTGGGCAAAAAAAAAAAAAAAAAAAAAAAAAAAGAATTGCATTGATGGCCTGGTTTACGTTCAGTTAGACAGTCTGAGCTGGGCTAGTTCCAAGCTGAGCTAACTTGGACCAGCTTTGAGTAATCAAGTGGAACAAGATGAACTGACCTTGGTACACAAGCATGGGCTGCTGGCTGACTCGAACCAATCCACTGGCCACCACTAGTGAACTAATTGTATGTGTCCATTAATGTGCTTATCTTAGAACCTCACAAGTCACAACAACCAAAATTAGTGGTGTAAACTTAACAGTACAATGTTGCATCAAGGTTGCTTTCTCCCCTCTTGTACGAGATTGAAAATCTGCATAGCTTTCCTCACATTCTGTTGCACTTGGTTTGCTGTCTGGTCTCCATATGCCATATGCCAATTGCAATTAGCCTTCTCACTAGTGAGAGAGGGGGAAAGGGGGGGGGGGGGAGTCATGGGAGAAATTTTTTGAGTTATGCTCTCCCTCTTTTGGCAATGCACTTGTGTTGAGCAAGAATCCACAAGATCTTCATATGGTCAGATTCAGAGAGGCGTTTCCCGAGACTTATGCTTCTCACACCATGTTAGGTCCATGCTATCGTTTACACTTTTGGCATCAGTCTTGCAGTCATCATCGGCTGATAAAAATTTCTGCAAACTCGTCCAAGTGATAGTCAGTCTCTTATGTTAATGCAGTAATTAAGTGTCGATCCAGCAATGTTTAAGCAGCTAGCTGCAACTAGGATAGACATGACACGACGGTGACAAAACTGAAGAAACACCCATTGTTTGCATAATGTTATCATAAGGCATAGGTTTCTTCCTTAACCAAGAAATCTCTATTTTGCCCGTCATACAAGAATTCATACTTACAATAGGATCTTCCTGACCGTGTTTTGAGCATGGCAATCATCAGTATTTACACAGAAGCAAACAGAGCCAGGAACATGCTACAGCCACAGAAATGCTGATTTGGTTATTAGTTCACCATAACATAATTCTGCATTTTTTTTTTTTTTGCAGCAAAATCCATTACAGGCTAAAACAAGGCCAATGCTCAAATTTCAATGCAAGTTTGCAATTGAAATGTTGTCCGGTAACTCTCCCTCCAGATTCTGGGGGTTTTTTTGGTTGGGGGGGGGGGGGATTTATCAACTTCTTGGCGGGAAGGGCATTTTCTTTGTCAAATGCTTGGTCAATGGTCTATTTATCAAACTTAAAAAACTATCCCAAATTAAGACTGAATTGTGATTATAGATCTTCCCTTGAACATGCTTGGTTAAATCCTTTTTTTTTTTTGGGGGGGGGGGGGGGAGGGAGGTGCCTGGTCAACATTGAGTGCAAATCTACAATAGTTCAGATGTGCTGCCAAATCTAGCAATATTAAGAAACAATGACATACCAAAGCATAGAAAAAATGTAGACTTTTACCCAATGGACAGGTTTTGGAAGAGTTTGCTTTATAATGGCTATGACTTAACTCCTTGTAATGAAAATGGGATCCCTTGGTGTGTCACGTATCTCGCCCTTTCCCCAACCAAAAGCATGAAATAGAATATCTCAACTAGAATGACAACCTTAAGTAAGAAATAGAACACCTCAGAGGATTCAACCACATGAGTTTGGTTTTCAGAAAATCCAGGTAATCGAATAAAAGCACAGGGAAAAACTAATGATCAGATGTGAAATGTCAAAAACTGAGCCATTAACACAAAAATTGGGATTTTACATAACAATAAAACTACCACAAACACATCATGAAGAACAAAACTCAGATGCTATTTTTACCCAGAAAAGCAGACATAAGAATACAGGAAATGAAATAAAGGCACCAAATTCTAGCAGCTTTTCCACTAGCCATAAGATACAGGCAGCCAGAAAAGAAGCTAGTCTTTCTGGTATAAGATGATAAGCTAACTGGTCAATCCCCTCCCTTCCCCTCTTATTTGAACAACAGTCTTGACATTTAAAATTGAGATGTGAACGTAGCCCCCCCCCCCCCCCCCCAAAAAAAAGGCGAACGTCTTCATTGACGTTTGGTTGTATGCCTTTGATGTGCTATGTATGATACCTCAGGTGTGTTAACTAGCAATGCAGAAAAACAATGACAAAAGCATACCATAGGAAAGTTAAGGTTTTTGCCCAATAGGTGTGTCTATATGAATTTGGTGTATAATGTCTATGACCTGCCTCTGTTGAACAAAAAGGGGACCTCAGACGGGTTAAATTAGTAACCCTCCCCTTCCCCAAAGCCAAAAGTAAGGAATAGAATAACCCCCCCCCCACCCCCCGCGTTTCAGATCTAGACAAATAGAACAAGACATCCATCTATTAAACTACCTATTTTAAGACTGTCCATATTTACCAATCTAACCCTCTTCAAAATATAGCTCACTAGAATTTTTTAGCTATACAAAGATCTGCCCGTGTTCCCCACCCCCCCCCCCCCCCAAAAAAGGAACTCCGATCTAGATGCCTGTGGATCAATGGTTTGACCATCCGGTTTTAAAATTTCCAAACATATATGGCCTCCAATTAAACAAAAAAGCTAAAAGCAATGACAACAAAGCCATTAACACTGACATTATAATGTATTGATGCGTAAATAACTGTCAAAACCACTATAAAGGCATTAATAAGAATACAAATCAGTCACTGTTTTCCCTCGGAAAAGCATGCATTTGACCATAAAGCAGACAAATACATGACTAGATGAAGAGACGACAACCGCAGAATTGAACTCCGGCTAAACTATAATAGGTCACAAGGGGCAAGAGGAGAAGGTATTCTTTCTGGTATAAAAGATGGAAAATTGGCTAAATATTTAAAACAGTATCTGTAAATAGCTAGTTTTTCTCAGGCCCTGTTTGACAAACAACTGTTAGCTATTAGCTATTTATATTAGCTGTTAGCTATTAGCTATTTGAGTTAACTGTTTGTATTAACTGTTTGAATTAGCTCTTTGGTAAAATTAGCTGTTTCTGATAAAGTTGTGAGACAAGAAGCTAATTCTTCAAAAAACCTTTTCCAAAAAGCTCATGGAATTAGCCTTTTCAAATTAACTTTTTGGATCTAAAAAGCTCTTCTAAAAAACTCGTTTATCAAACACCCAAATTAGCTTTTTTACTTGATCAGACAGCTAATTTTGATCAAAAAAGCTCTTTTTGGACAAAATGCTCTTCAAAAAATTATTTGCCAAACACCCCCTCAATCTTTTCGACTTTGGTTCCGTAGGAGCGCCTTTTGCATGATGGCTCGGTGAGGATGGGGAAACAACAGAGGCTTTAGCCATTAGGTGTATAAACAATCAAACTAATCACACCTTCAAGGCTTCAACTAAGACTGCCGAAGTAAACAGCAAGGATAATGCCACAAACATAGGCAGCAAGTTGTAGAAGAACAACCACGGTCACAAAATAGAACAACAAAATCTAATATGAAAATCTTTTCAAAGACTGTTGACAATCAACTATGAAGTATTGAAATTGCAAAAATGCGTGCTGTATGACCAAACACAATCACAAATTTCACCCAACAATTCTCAGACTCAGGCCTTGTCTACGAAAATGTGTGATCAACCTTACATTACATTTGTGTGACGCCTTCATCGAGTTCTTCCGCGAAAGCACAAATGTCAGGAAGGAAGGTGGACATTGTTAAAGGACAGTGGCTACCCCCCCCCCCCCCCAAAAAAAGACAAAGTAGTCCAATCTACAAGGCACAGGTTGATGCATTTACCCATCACCCAGCAACATCGGACTCTGATTTCATCTTTGGGAGCAGGTGTCCATACTTGAGCTGGCAGCTCCTACTGGAACACCTGTCTGCTTAGCATAAAATTGGTGCACTTCCTCGAACGGCAGCACAAACTTCATCAGAAATTGTGACTCACTAAGTTTGACAGCACTAGGAAATGCATAATTCTGCCTGACCAAACCTTTCTCCTTCAAAACCATCAAGATTCTATATCTTGGCACTAGTCTGCTCTCCAAGCTGCATGTTAAAAGGAAAACATTCGATATCACAAATTTTGGCTCACAACCCAATTCCTTCATGAGATAATTCAATGACTTCTTGATGTTTTCTTCAGACAACCGAAAGCAGTTGGGTCCTCGCCTCATCAACTCTCTAATGTCAGATTGACTCCATCCAAAACTCTTGAACACTTGGCACTTGGACTCTATATTCCTCTCGCAATTACTAGACAGCAAGTAGACACCATAGAAGAACATCCTTGAGTTTCGGGGGATTCCCAATTTTCCTTCAACCCTAATCAATATAGTCTCAAGTGATTTGGTACTCCGCACAAAGGCAGAAGGTCTTGCAAGTAAATGTTTGCGAATCAGTTCCATGGGGATTCCATAATTTTGAAACAGAGCAATATTAGGCAACAAAAAATTAGCAACAGTTCTGAAAGAACTGCGCTTTAATCCCTTCATTGTTTTCATAATTGCAACGGCATCATCAGTGCTCAGAAGCTCCCCTAAAGCGCGTAGTACGGGTAGAATAGTGGAATTCAAGCCACATAGTAGTATTGACGGATCCGCAGACACAACAACGGCCAAATCCGGCCCAGAAAAACCATGTTCCTGGAGAACCTCAAATTTGGGTTTTAGGGTTTTGTCAACTTTGCACATAAGAATTTTGGGCAGAGAACTAACCATGTCTCGAATATGGGATTGATCGAGTCCGTTTTGTTTGAGAAAGCCAATAACTGAATCAGCTTTGCGTAGGACATTGGGATCACTCACCTTATTTGGCCCCGAAAATCGCCGAGTTTGAACCAACTTGTCAGAGATGGAGAAAGCTTGTTGGCGGGAGAAGGAGAGAGAATGCACCAACTGATCTGCTAACGACTGCAGTGATGAAGAGGAAGTTGAATACAAGAGGAGATGCCGGAAACCATGGAGGAGAGAGAATGAGAGAGCTTGTTCACCGGCGAGGCCATGGAAGCTCAAGCGCCGAAATTTGAGCATTGGCGCAAAGTTGAACTAACAATGAACCCGTAGCATTGGCATTGGGGGAAAGCATTCTAGGCTCTATTCGAGTGTGCTTATGATTGTTGGAGAATTGTACTTTAATTCTCTGTTTACAATAGGCTATTCTACCATTAGACTAGACTCGACTAGACTAAATTATTCTCATTGTATACTGTATGGATATGCCTAATTAACAATCAAAAATAAAAAATGAAAACTCTTCTAGATTCTATAGATTATATTACATTTACCCCTGGATGTTCTGATGTGTTAGGAGGGTAGAGCTCTCTTCCATTGCATGTATGAGGGATTGTTTATTTTATTGATATGAAGAAGCGGCGCAAACAAGTAAAATATTGTAAGATTTAAGATGCAAGTAGGGGCGAGGAATAATAAGGAGTGGCGAGCATTTATAAATATATTAAAAGAGCTATACGAAGCTTAATAGTAGTAGGTAGCTGTAAGTGGTAATGAACAGTGACTAACAGGAGGTGATGTGATATTAGTCAAGTAAATATTTCCTTAAAGACTAAGGAATGTCATAGTATTTGCGTACGCGCGCGTACACACACACATATATATACACACACAGACGCATCAAAAGAAGGAATACAATGCAATTTAACATAAAAACCTTCATCACATTGAGAAGGAAAAATCTCGATTACTGACAACTGCGAACCAACAAATCGTCATTCTCAAGACCCATCCTTGGGTCCAAAGTATCCCCTTTCATACTACGGAAACTCATCAATTATGACCAATCTTGGCTTTTATAATGAAGGCTCTTTCCATGCGCCTATCGCAAACTCATATTCCACTGATCGACCTAATCAATTAGCTGTTTTTTAAATAATGAGTTGGCGAGAAAGCCAAGGCATACAATCACAAGGTCATACTAACCCAAGTTCAGCTACTCAATAATAAAAGTCTAATAGTAAGCACAATAAACAAAAAACATCAAACAAGTTCCCTGCTAATTTGTTACAAGTCAAGGCATACAAAGTCCGACGTGACCTTTTTATAAAAAAATTAAATGATGAATTCATTAATTGCAAGTCATAATATATTTATAATAAGCATCACAATTAGACATATGCATAACTAAAATAACAAAGTCAGCCTGTCGACAAAGAAAACAAATTAAAGCTCTTTTGAATTCTCCTCTTCTTCTCAATTGTTGCTTTATAATACAGCCCTATCAAGGAGATCTACAAATCTTGTGCAGTCTTCTTGTCGAAGCGATTTGTCTCCTATAGCAGTCCAAGTTTGAAAAGTTGATGCTTGTTGTCTATCGGCCTTGCGATGAATTAATAATCTGATCTCACACAAGTAAAATGACACGAAAAGAAATCGATAAAATCTCTCCAAGAGTGAGAGACAATACCACTCGGGGAGGATACAGAGAGACTCTCACAAATAAAAAGAGAATATTTATTAGTAGTGTTGGACGGGCCTACTAGTTGAGGCCCGACGGTCACAAAGCAGCTACCCTAGACCCTAGTTGTTCCCTTCCATTACCTATAAAAGGAGGATTGGGAGGGTCAACCAAAGACACACAAAAAGGAATAATTATACTCTCTTTCCCTCCTCCCAACGGTTGCCCTACCATCATTGACGGATATTCGAATTTAAGACGTGGACATCTTCTAAGCGACTCTAGTAGCCGCTCGTGATTATTACTCGCGTGACTAGTATTCTTTATTATTGTGGATTATTACGAACAGTACGCTTCCGCATTCAGGTTAGTCCTAATCTTTTCTACAGTGGTATCAGAGCCAAAACTGTTCGGAATAGTCCCGATTGAAATATTATTAAAACTGATTCGATAAAAAGCATTTTTTTTGTTCGATTTGTTTAATTTTTGTAATTATGCAAACCGTACAAATTAAAAGCATGCTCCTTTGTACAAATTGCTTAATTTTTGTGATTATGCAAACTGTTGAAATTGAAAGTATGCTTCTCTGTTTATTTACTTTGCTTAACTTTGTGATTACGCAAATTGTTAAAACCAAAAGCATGCTCCTTTATTCAATTTGCTTGATTATCGTAATTCGGCAGACTGTTGAGAATCCCGAACATACTCATGCTTTTATGATGCTTAGAATGAATTAAAGGCTGCAGATTTAATTGAATTAATTCGGTCATGAACATAGGGGGAAAGGAAGAAAGGGCTTTTGAGACCCGAAACCTTAACCCTAAGAGCCCCCCTTACCCGAAAATCCAAACCCTAAATTCCCCCTGCCTGAAACTCGACTTCGCCCAAAGATAAATCCAAACAAAAAAAAAAAAAAGGAGAGGAATTGGAACCATATCCATCAGAAAACGCCGCGGAAGGGTGGCGCGTGACTGTCACGCGCCACCAACGAAGGTCGTTTCACGATCTTCTTCCTCCCATAGCCCCTTCTCATCGCCGATCTACGCAACCTTGCAAAAAAGAAGCCGAAAAACACTGTTTCAAGGGGCGCGTGAGACCACACGCCACCGCCTCAGTGGCGCGTTTGGGGCGTGGGCACCTTTCCCAGTCAGATCAGGCCGATCTACACCTCAGTACCCTCAGTTGTCGCCGGTTTAGCGTAGATCAGGGCTCAAAGGGGTCGGCGGTGGTTTTTGCATCACTTGGGTATTTTTTTTGGGAAAAACGACAACGGCGGTGGTGGCTGCCATGGTCACGACGACCTGTGCCCAGAAAGGAGCTTCGTGCTCCTGGCTATGGCGTCGAGAGAGTTCGAGAGCCAGAAAGGTAAAAGATGGGCAGAGAGGTCGAGAAGAGTGGAGAGAGAATTCAGGCAGAGGGGAACCAAAGCAAAGAGAGCCTCGGGTCAGCCTTTGGGGAAGGGGGGTTAATCTTACTCAGACATAAAAGCCCCCCCCGTTTCTTCAATTTTTTTTTGGGTCCGTTTTATTTTTTGGCCCAAATTACTTGACCCGAAAGATAGAACCTCATTTGTTCGGCCCTGAAATATTTTTTCTTATAATATGGGCCGATTTTTATTTTTGGGTTGGAACTGTTTCAAATTTGGGTTATTGAATATTTGCTCTCATGTTCATATAAATTTGTTTTATATGTTGGAGATGGTCATTATTATCATTAATTATGGTATGATATTTTGAGGTTGATTATATAAACTTTGCGTTATATATATATATATATATATATATTTACATATGTATAGTTGTGTTAAATGAATTAGTTTCATAAACACTAAATACATATTTACGTATCAAAAGTGGATGTCTTCGTGATATTCATTAAATTAAAATGTTAATTAGTTTGACAAAAACCTGAAATTCTATGAGATTAATAATTAAATTAAAGAAGCTCCAAAATTCGCAAAATGTACGTGATGATTATGAGCTTGGCGAAATTTTCGAACGTATATTGTGAACGATGGGGCTTTCTAGGTAATTTAATTATTAAACAATATGTCTAACAGATAAAATATACTTTTCAGATATGGCAGTTAGAAACATGATAGGTTGTATGCAATCTGATGACAAATTGGATGGTTCGAACTATGATATTTGGCATCTGAAAGTCCAGTTTTATCTAAACAATGATGATATGCTGGACCTCTTAACCTCCTCCATGGCTCCTCCTGCTGAAAAAGATGAACAAGGTAGAGATATTACTGCAACTGAGCAGTACAAAGAAAACCTAAAAACATACCAAGCATGGTTCAAACGTGATCGTTCTGCACGCTACACTATGCTGTCTTGCATGCGGGATGATCTTCTGGGAGAGTTTGAACGCTTCCACACTGCTAAGGACATGTGGATGCAGCTTAAGATCAGGTTCGGGCAGACATTTGCTACAAGGTTACGTACCTTGCAGTTGAAATGGATGCAATATACTATTGACTCCAGTCGTAGTATCTCTGAGCACCTTCGAACTATGAGTGCTATGGTTCGAGACCTTAAGGCAACGGGACAAGAGGTTTCTGAGCAGGAACAAGTCCTGAATGTAATTAGGGCTCTTGCTAATGACAATGAACATTGGAAGAGTTTTAAAGTGTTCATGGAACACACTGAGCACATCAACACTTTCGAGGCAATCTCCAAACACCTCGAGATGGAGGAAGAGCGCTTAAAGCTATATGCGCCTCCTAGTGTGGCATTCGTTGCCAAAGGATCGGGGCCCAAGGGTAGGAAATCTTACCGTGGTAAGAAACCTAAGAAAGGCCCCCGTCCTCGTCAGAACTCTCGTTCCAATGCTGGTACTGCCAAGAAGCATAAAGCTGAGGGCAACGGAGCTAAGGATATAGCACGTGTGAAGTACTATAACTGTGGAAAGAAGGGCCATTTCGCTCGGGATTGTCCTGAGCCAACCAAGGTACCTACTTGCACTAAGACTCTTGAATTATATGTTTGTTCCCATGCATTCGTTGCTAACTCTCTTCCTCAATGGATTGTAGACACGGGGGCAACCAAGCACATAGTTCAGGATAGAGCTGGATTCGTGGAGTTCCACCGTTACCCGGTGGGTTCACAAACTGTCATATTGGGGAACGGCAACGAAGAAGATGTTCTTGGAGTAGGAACATACCAGCTCAGACTCCGTGGAGGAAACAAGCTGCTCCTTTATGACGCTCTGTATGCACCTGGGGTGCGATGTTCCTTAGTTTCTTATGTTTCTTTAGTAAGATTAGGTTTCACTTTTGGTTTTCGTCCAGACGGTTTAGATTTGTTCTACAATGGCAATTTGTTTGGCCAAGCAACTTTGAAAGGAGATTTCATTGTTTTAGATTTGGATGATAACTATAATAATATATCCTCTACTTATGTTTCTTATTTTGACTCTAATTCTGAATCTGTTAAGTGGCATGCTAGACTTGGCCATGTGGGCCAAGATAGGATAAACAGGCTAGCTAAAGAAGGTCTTCTAGACCGACTCACTAGGGTTAAGTTACCTAGGTGTGAGTCATGTTTAGATGGAAAGGCAACAATGAAGCCTTTCGATAAGGCCACGAGAGTATTTAGTCCCTTAGAGTTAATCCACTCAGACATATGCAGACCTATGAATGTCAAAGCCCGACATGGGGCTATCTATTTCATTACTCTCATAGACGATTATTCACGATATGGGTATGTGTACCTATTATCTCATCGCTACGAGGCACTTGATGTATTCCAACGCTTCGTACCCGAAGTAGAGACCCAATTGGAACGTAGGGTTAAGATCCTTCGAACTGATCGAGGTCGTGAATACTTCTCTGATGTGTTCAAGGAGTTCTGTGAGGAAAAAGGTATACAAAGACAGCTAATGATTCCACGCACCCCACAACAGAACGGTGTTGCGGAGCGTAGGAATCGTACATTGTTTGACATGGTCAGGTCAATAATGGCACATGCTAGCCTCCCAATCAGTTTTTGGGGGGATGCGCTGCTGACGGCAGCCTATATACTCAACCGTGTGCCAAGCAAGAGTATACCTGCCACCATATGAGTTATGGTTTGGTAAAAAGTCATCCTTGGATCATTTGCGTCCATGGGGTTCGGCCGGCTATGTGCATAACCCAACCCATAAACATGGAAAACTTGGTCGAAGAGCCACCAAAATGGTGTTCATTAGGTACCCTGCACAATCAAAAGGATATGTAATGTACGGGGAACATCCAAATGGTGGCATGATAGAAATAGACTCCCGCAATGTCGATTTTCTTGAGGATGAGTTCCCGACCATTGGTGAAGTCAAGAAGGATGTCGAACTGTTTGAATTACAGCAAAACATCCCACCATCGTTCGGTGAGGGGGAGAATTTGGATTCTAACCAAGTCACCGAAGATGGTATGCCTTCCCCATCCAAAGGAAATGGGGAAACTTGCCTGCCCAGGAAAATGAGAATCGTTCTCAATCTCCTGTACATGAGGAAAGTGACTTTGTGAGGGAGGTCCGTCCTCAATCTCCAATTTTCGAACATGCATTTAGCCCATATGTTCGGGACCCCACGCCCCAAAGGGACAGTGGGAGTAACTCTCCACATGTTCAAGGTCCCACACCCCTTAGAGAAAGGGGGAGTGATACCTTGCCCAGGCAAGCGAACAATGAAGGCCCCAGGCCCCGAAGGAGTGAGCGTGGAAGAATTCCTCGACGGTATTTCCAAATCGAAGAGGAAATATTCCTATGCACTCCCTTGGAAGTCGAGGAGCCTACCTCTTACCAAGAAGCACTTGACTCACCAAGCCACAAAGAGTGGATGAATGCCATGAAGGATGAAATGGACTCGATGGCAAGAAATAAGGTTTGGAAACTTGTTGATCTTCCATCCCAGCGTAAGTCTATTGGAAACAAATGGGTTTTCAAAATAAAGCGTCGGGCAGATGGATCGATCGACAAGTTTCAAAGCCCCTTTAGTGGCGAAAGAGTTTACACAAATTGAGGGTGTAGACTATGAAGAGACATTTTCTCCTGTGGTGAGATTTGCCTCTATTCGCCTACTCCTGGCCATGGTTGCCCATTTGGAGTTAGAGTTATTCCAAATGAACGTAAAGACTGTTTTCCTCAATGGCAGCCTTGAAGAAGAAATCTATATGGACCAACCCATTGGTTTTGTATCAAAGGGACAAGAGGACAAGGTATGTCGTCTTAAAAGGTCCATATATGGTCTTAAGCAGTCTTCCAGATCTTGGTACTTAAGATTCCATGAAGCCATAACTTCGTTTGGCTTATCCATGGTTTCGGAGGACCACTGTGTGTATGTCAAAAGATCAACCGGGGGGATCATGTTCCTTACCCTATACGTTGACGACATACCACTAGTTGGGAACAATTTGGAGATGATCGAAGCCACTAAGAGGTGGCTATCCTCTGTCTTTGATATGAAGGATATGGGTGAAGCCAGGTATGTCCTAGGCGTGAAAATAATAAGGAATCGCCCTAAGAAACTTTTAGGTATGAGCCAAGAGGCATATATCAAGAAAGTCTTAGAACGGTTCCGTATGCATTATTTCAAACCCGTAGACATTCCAGTTGAGAAGGGTTTAACCTTAAGCCTCGATCAATGCCCAAAAACAGACAAAGAAAAGGAAGCCATGAGCAATGTCCGCTACGCTAGTGCCGTAGGAAGCTTAATGTACGTCATGTTATGTACACGACCGGACGTATGCTTTGCGGTTGGTCTGGTAAGTCGTTACCAAAACAACCTAGGACAGGCTCATTGGCAAGCAGTTAAGAGAATCATGCGTTACCTTCGTGGTACAACCGACTTGGTCTTATGCTATTAGGGTGGGGACCTTAAATTGAGAGGATACTCAGATGCCGATTGGGGCGGTGACCCGGATGAGTCTAGGTCAACCTCAGGATATGTGTTCACCCTGAGTGGGGGAGCCATATCATGGTGCAGTAAGAAACAAGACTGCATAGCTCTGTCAACCATGGAGGCAGAATATGTCACATGCAGCCTAGCCACGCAGGAGGCAATGTGGCTTAGGAGCTTCCTCCAGGACCTCAACCTCACTCCGAAAGCTGATGATCCTGTAGAAATGTTATGTGACAACACAGCTGCCATACAGTTCGCCAAGGATCCGAAATTTTATCGGAAAACCAAACACATTAAGAGGCGTTATCACTTCGTGCGAGACGCCATAAAGACAAAGGAGGTTGTCATCAAGTATATACCCACCAACAAGATGATTGCTGATCCATTAATTAAGCCAATTCCTAGAGATGCATTCAAAGCACATACATTGAGTCTAGGACTTCGCAGAGTTTAGTTTTTGGATAAAATCTTGTTATATATGACAGATACGTTCTTCATGTAAAAGGCATTTATGAAATAAAAGATAAGAGTTTTTTTCTAAATGCTTTGCGACTTATCTGCTAGACATGTTGAAAGAAAGTCACAGACTTTTGATTGGCCTAGTCACACAGGCAATCGCCCCGACGCTTGAGTAGCGGGCGGGATGAAACGTAATCACATTGGCACTAGGTGTGCAATATTGATAACTCATAACGTATGAATGAGAAATAGTCGCCCTAGTAAGTCTAAGATGAGACTGAAGGAAGTCGAATATGAGACATGATTTCATATTGAAGCCTCAAAAGCCGAATCATGAGTGTCAAGATTAGCATTCAGTATGTTAATCTAGTGGCTCACGTTAGATTTTTGGGTGAAAATCTAGACTGATGATTCGCATGACATATAAGGTGACGATCCCAAGAAAGTGGGAGCTATGTCACGACACGCATTTCATACTATGTGTGCTTAGAAGACGACCATATACAGAGTGACAACTGACCTCCCTATCTGTTGTCACTGTGTGACCCTGTAGGCGAGAACCCTGTTGACTTAAAGCTATGATACGAAATCAAAACTTAATGTAGCTACTTTAATGTGTTTTTCAAGAACCACGATGTATACGGTTCAGCGAGGACATATTAGGAAAGCTGTTGAGTTACGATGCAGTATCATGAGTGTTTAAGGAAAAGTCTATCTGTCATCACCAATATCAGCCCGGGCGATTATACTAAGTGTATAATCAAAATGATATATCATGGCATAAAGGAATTAGGAATGCCATTGGTGATGTTTAGGATGACTTGAGGTATCGCATTCTGTGAAAACACTATGTTAGTTAGATGGTAACTTAATATAGCGCTATTTGTTATTTCCGGTCGCATGTCCTATTCCCAGTATGATGTGTGAGGAGGGATGGTTCATGGAGAGCATGTGAGTTTGCGGCCTTTGTGGCCGAGTGGGAACTGTTGGACGGGCCTATTAGTTGAGGCCCGACGGTCACAAAGCAGCTACCCTAGACCCTAGTTGTTCCCTCCCATTACCTATAAAAGGAGGATTGGGATGGTCAGCCAAAGACACACAAAAAGGAATAATTATACCCTCCTCCCCTCCTCCCCATGGTTGCCCTACCATCATTGACGGGTATTCGGGTTTAGGACGTAGACATCTTCTAAGCAACTCTAGTAGCCGCTCGAGATTATTACTCGCGTGACTTGTATTCTTTATTATTGTGGATTATTACGAATAGTACGCTTCCGCATTCAGGTTAGTCCTAATCTTTTCTACAGTGGTATTAGAGCACACCGGCAGAACATGAACTAAGTAGAGATTGAGGCTTACCAATTACATTGGGAAACCCCTTAGGAAGAAAGCAACAAAAAGAGTGTTTACAGAGAGGAGAAGATTGGAGGATGATAGGGTTCTCTCAATGAGTTTTCGCCGGCAACCATTACGAGTCCAATGTGACTTCAAAGAATCATTAGCTTCCCTTCTCCTTTTTTCCCCCTTTCCCTTCTTTTTCTTTTTACTAAATAAATTTATAGAAAATTAATTAAACTTAACTTTGGGTTGGGCTTTTTTTTTTTTTTTTGGTCGATGTTGGAAAATCTGCTCCTTGAAGTAAATCAATTATTTGAATATTAAAATTTTCAAAATCCAATTGATTAGATATTCGTAAAGGTGTTGGTTGCCATTCTTAATGTCGCAAACTATAAACTATATCTTTCCTATCCTTCGCTTGAGGCTTGTCCCTTGGTATGGATGCCTAGAGTGTTGAAGCTACATATTGCATGGGTGCAATATAATGTTGAACAAGGTTAGCATTGGCACAAGGTTGAACCAAGACTAAAACACGTAGCATTATATTGAACAAAATATGTTCTAAATCCCATCAAATTATCTTACTGATTAGATTAATCAGGTTTACCTAATGTTTGACATGAAATTACTATTTATTTTCAAATTAAGGTTGATTTCAACTATTTTATCAAATTCATATCTGATACGTGAAATTTTGGATTATTAAATCTTCATATTTTGAAATAGGATATGGCTTCAGACAACTCTAATAAAGAGGATTGTCTAAGATAGGATTTGAATTTCATGTTGATTTGATTTGAATCTGATTAACTCAAATTGGGAGAAAATTTGAATACCTTCTGTTGATCAAACTTCACTCTGGCTTTGCCAAGTTTGTTAGCCAGTGAGTGCTTAATTATGCTCGTTTTTTCTCTTCATAACTAAACTTATTTGATACTTAAACTACAAAAATGGTGTCAAACTCCGATGGAAACAGCGATGCCATGGGCATTCGATGGAGGGGACAAGAGTTTCCGACGAAAAATGGTTCCGTCAGAAAAAGCGCCTGAAGATTTCGACGGAATTCCATCGGATTCCGTTGGAATTTTCAGACGCTTTTTCCAAAAAAATTCAGACCTAGTTTCTTATGTTTCGGGTGGGCATGCATTGCCCTCATTTTAGCCGCGGAGAGAGAGAAAGAGAGCTACGAAGAGAGAGAGAGGGAACAAGGAAGAGAGAGAAAGCGGAAGATTCATGGTTTATGTTGGCCAGTGACCGGAAAAAAGAGTTGCCATTATGTATAATTCAACGGTAAATCATTTATTTTTAGTTAATTTGTTCTTTGAAGTTGAAATATTTAAGTTAATTGGTATCTTTCATGGTGGTTGATTTGTTATGAATGGGTTGAAGAATTGCCTCCGCCACTCCTGCCACCGCCCGTTCCTCCGCCACCGCCGCCAGTTCTGCTGGTAGTCCGATTATTTTTCGGATATTTAAAGGTTAGTGGAATTGTTGTATTTTGAAATTATATTAATTTGGTATGTATTGTTAAATTTTGTGAAATTCAATTTCGAAGCATATTTGTATAGTTTATTTAATTTATTTTGCTTCATAAAATATGGATGTGGAAAATACGGATGTGAATTATGTTAATTTTTTATTTGATTTGTAAAGTACATTTATTTGGATAAGTGGAACAAAATATATTAAGTATGTATATTTATAAAAATTGCATAATTATTATAAAATGTTGAAGTATGTTAAGCATTTATAATGTGTTTTGTTTTGGTAAATGATTTAAGTTTGTTAAGTATGTTTATTTTTTGTTCGAGTTATAGTATATATTAATTTTTGGTAAGTATGTGAAGTATATGTTTTTTTGAGGTATGTTTAATTTTTTGTATGATTTGTCTGATATGTTAAGAATTTTTATTTTATTTTTATGTTAATAGTTTTTTTTTTTGGGTTTGTTTATTTGGATGAAGTGTGAAATAAATAGTTTAATTTGTGTTTGATGCTTAATTAGGTTTATTTTGAAAAATATAATAGTTATGTTAAATTTATTTTTTTGAAGCATATATGTTTAATTACATTGTTGTATTTTAGGTTTTTGTAAAAATTTATTTTCAGAATACAGGAATATAAAATGTGAACTAAATATGAATGTAATTTTTTTATTAGTGTCATTAGTGAATATAAAATTTATAGTAAATAATTTAATCTTTAATTTAATTTGTAATGTATGTTGATTTTGATAAATGAAATAGTTGTAAGTAGGTAAGCATGTATAATATGTTTTGTTTTAATAAATGATTTAAGTATGTTACGCATGTTTATTTTTTGTTGGATTTGTTGTGTATATTAATTTTTGGTAAGTATGTGAAGTATATTCTTTTTTAGGTATGGTTAATTTTTTGTATGATTTGTTTGATTTGTTAAGTATTTTTATTTTATTTTTTGGTTAATAGTATTTTTTTTGGGTTTGTTTATTTGGATGAAGTGTGAAATAAATAGTTTAATTTGCATATATGTTGATTTGGATAAACAGTTGTAGGTAGTTATCGATTATGGAACAAAAATGTTATTAAAATTTTGTGTGCACAAGTAATTTTTGATTTAAATGGCCGTATATTGAAAGGAAAATATTTGTTTTGGTAAACGGTATTAGTTATGGCTTATTTGTTATGTATTTTAGATTGGCAAAAAAAAGAAATAATGTTCTATGATCCAAAAAAATCGCAATTGTTCATATTCCTGTCACAAGTTCAGCATTATTTTTTGTCGATTGAAATTGGTTTTTTTATTATCTTTACGTATAATTATTTATGTGCTTCAACATTGTGGTAATATTCGTACATAAGTTCATTGTTGTCTTTCAAATATGAATTGTATGATGTATTACAATAATTCATTGGTCATTGGTTAGATTGATTTCTAAAAGATATTTATTAAAATTAATTGTAGTATATATAATAATTAAGGCAATCAGATTAGCAACATTATTCATATGTTATAATTGTCACCTTAGTATATAATAGTTTTATTTTTGACAACTTTCAGGAGGAGCACCACAAGAAATGGGAGCAGTACACTCAAGTTGCAGTTGTGGATGTCATGAATAATTTTTAATTTAGCGTATTTAATTTTCAGATTTGAAAATTCGTATTTGGTAACCATAATATATGTTGTTTGTGTGTTTGTGGTGGTTGTTTTCTATTTAAGTAATATACAATTTTTTTTTTGGAGCCAATTTTTTTTTTTTTTGGAGGGAAGAGGAGATTTCCAACGGAAATTTCCGGAAATTTCTTCCTCCCTCCAAAATTCTGCAGACCTGAAAACTGATCGACGGAATTTCCAACGGGTTGGGAAAAGCCGTTGGATGTCGTCGGAATCCATCGAAATGTAATTCGCGACGAGCTAATTTCCGATGGGCATCTGTCCGTTGTAGTTTTCATCGGAGATTAAATTTTCCGTTGAAATTTTCCAATTTTTCCGTGGGAGATTTCGACGCACATCCCAAGTATTTTTGTAGTATCTAGCATTCATTAAGTCTAGAGGTTTATTTGGAGATAATCATCCAATTGCCTTAACATAACCCCTCATTATCGTACTTGTAGTGGAACTCTTAATGATTGGGGGCATTACCGCCCTAAGTTGAATAAGGTTATATATAAACTATGTGATTTTAATAGAAATGCTGTCACAATCCCAAGTCCTATTAAGCTGAACGCATTTGACTCAACTTCGAACCATCATTTAACCTTCACATAATCTAAAATATTATTAAATTAGGTATCTTCTAAATCTCTTTCCTAAGTGTGCTTACTCATTGTAGACTCAGCATACTCTTTAAACTCTGTCAAGTCTTCATACTACATGAGAATCCACTGTGTGAGCATCTAACAGCGCCAAATTACAAATGGCACGAGTCTTTCCTTCACTTCTTACTTCCTTCACTTGTTAGGGACAAGTCTATCCACTTATCCTCTACCTAAAGCTGAAAACACAAAAATATTTCGAAAAATGACCGGAATCCCAGCACGTTTATCCCCATACTGTAAAATTTAACTTTTAGAACAATTTAGTTGGGCATCCGTATTTCAATTCCTTTTAGTTCGAAAACAGGAGAGAGATAGTGGAACCCAAAAGTAAAACTGTTACTGGTTATTATCTGATAATGGAACCTAAATTGATGAGTTCATATGATTATTGTGATCATTGAATAAGTGTACACTTGCCAGATCGATCGAATAGCCTGACTTGAGGCCGCGCGGGCGTATTGAATGACGTAAGCCCTGATGATTGATAACTTGTTGGTCCACTTGGTTATATGGTAAAATAATATTTGAAAATGATTCATTAAATAATTATATATTATGAGACATTAGTATTTAAGAAAAGCATGTGAACTTTTGAGGGGTACAAGCAATAAAAACACATGGATTCTTGAAATCTTTCTCCTTTCTCAAGAAAACATATGTTTATGGCTTGTCAACGACAAAAATAGCCTCATTCTACTCCAAATGTATATTTGTATGTTTAATCGAATTTCAAATGATCCATATTAATTGCAACCTTAGTGAGTGACTTATAATTCTTGGTATTTTCTTAATTATTAAAGCAGCCATGATTACTTGCTTAAATACATAACTTGATTTTATCTCCTTTTTTCTATATTATTCCCCCTTCTTAGCATTGTCATCACTCTTATAGTTAATAATATTAATGTCTTGTTATTATTATATATTTTACTATTGTTTCCTTCATTAATGTTGTTATTATTATTAAGGTTACTGTCATTACCACTAGTTTGGTTTTTTCAACATCATAATCATTATTGTTATTATGATTATCATTGAGAAAAGCATTGTTATTAGCTCCTAGAAAATATTTTATTTTTAACCTTGAAGAACCTCACCTCACTTCCAATCATATCCATGGGTAATGCATATAGCTTGAGTCATTCTTAACACCAATTATGATTCATCATCTTCACTAAAAGATTAAATTATACATCAACTCACTATTCATCTTACATCCTGAGTCTCCCTCAATTTCCATGTTAAGCATTAGTTCACTATTTATGCTTCTGAAATCCTATTTCACCATCTTGCAATATTTTATTGCCGTTTTAATGTCCACTTTAGAAAATCTATATCTTTCACCCCCAAACTCGAATTGAGACCAAAAAAACCCAATATGAAAAGCTTAGGAAGTCCCGAGATACTTTTATTCACAGTGCAAAACACAGTTAATGCAGTAGGACCTCTAAAATTGAGCTTAAACAAAACCATGCATAGCTCTAGTTTATTCTGCACAGTCCCAGTAAATCAGTCATAACTTTGTCCAGAAAACTCAAAATTAAGTAATTTTAGAGACAATTGAAAGATAACTCATTGAGTTATCAACCCACCAAAAATCATAATTTTTTGATACACCTATTGTTACCAGTTTATTCTCAAAGATGCCTCTATTTTTGGATCTGTTTTCAGTCCTAAATGCCCTTTTTCCTCAACCTCAAGTCTCCCCACTCTTCTCCAATCTTTCATAGCACACCTCTCACTCCTAGAAGAACCTTGGAATCTATTCACAGTATAATCAACAATCCACAAAATTCAATAAATTTAACTATAAGATCACAATAACCACAACCCATGTTCAAATCTAATTCCGTAATGAGCACCACATGCCTAACAACTTCAACCGTCAATATCATCATAATAAGTTTGAAATCGACATAAATTACCACTTGACCAGAAATATAACATATTTATGAACTAAATTGAAGAATTAGATTATGAAAATTAATAGAGTTTTAGGGTTTACCTTCTTAGGTAATAAGCACGGGAAAACGGAGAGTGAAAGGTGGTCGAGGTGTTGTCGGGTTTGGTGGCGACATAGCAATTAGCGGCGACCAGCATAGGTGGCGGGTGGTCGTGGACTCGTGGGCTGGCGTGAAAGGGGGCAAACAACAGCCAAGGCAGCAAATTGGGGGGAGGGGGTTTGGCTTAGTAGAAGCAAGTTAGCGGAGGAGGGGGGGCAAATTATTACATATATCTGGGAATTTATGCTCCCGGTCCATGTCAGCGCCACGTTATCATACCATGTCAACATTTTTTTAAATGGCAGTTATTTTTTCCATTGCCACCACCACAACTCAAGATAACCAATTCCCACCCCCCTTTTTCATAAAAATGATAGTTTCTTGCTAAACAGTAGAACGAGCATTGCACAGACCGATTTCCTCCTCTCTTTTTTTTTGAAAAAAATTTCACAGTTTCTTGCTAACCCGTTGAATGAACCCTGCACAGAAGCTAACGAATGCATGTGTTTAAGGGATGATGAGTTGATTGCATTTGTTGGTGTTGGTTATTATATTCATTTTATGAATGATATAAGGTTATCATTTGAGTATTGATTCTAAAGCTTGAGGATGTTGTTCGTTGCCATATCATTCTGCTAAATGGATAAGAGCATTGTTCAAGATAGAGTTGATGATTTTGAAGATCGTACAGTTTCTAAAAGTTTGATTTGTAAGTTGACTAATCTCTTAATGTTGCTTTAGATTTATTTTTGTTTTTTGGAGTCATTATTGATGAGTTCTTTGTTGCGTTTTTTGGGAGCTTTGTTTGATGCGAAAGCTTTGGATATTGTTGTTAATGAAGGAGAGGAAGGCATGTCTAGTGAGTGTAGTATGTATTAAATGTATTATTTGTTCATTATTTTTGTTATTAGGTTCACATTTTTTTGAAGTGTGGTAGTGTTTATTTTTGCCCTTCTTTCTGTTCGTTATTTATTTTCACCATTCTAATTAGAATGTTAATTTTTTAAAAAGTGGATTTGTTTATTTGGTCTCTTTGTGGTCATATTTACTTTGCATTTGAAAATATTGTATTGAACATACTGTTCAATATTTTTCATTTTGTTGTTCCATTAGTGGGTAGTGGTTGTATTAGTGTTTATGGTGTTTGTGTAGTATTTTCATGAACGCTTTTAGTGTTGTGATGCTTTTGTAGGTCGTGTTCTAGATGTTATTCACTTTAGTATATGTGATTGTTCATTATTGTTGCTAGTACTGTTCACTGATAATTTTTAGTAATTATTTTAGGATGTGGGTTCAGTGATCAGGACAAGAAGTCTTGGTTGGGGCTACCGCTAGCTCAGAACGTGAAGCATTTCATATCTATAATAACTATGCATATAAGGTTGGATTTAGTGTTCAGTATTTGAAGGTACATCCTAGATGTAAATCCAACGGAGGAGAGTTATGCATGCGCCAGTTTTATTGTTAGAAAGCTGGATTCAAGCAATATGAATGTAGATGTGAGGGCAGGTTGCAAGGTATTTATTCAGTTTCATATAGATGAGGATGGTAAGTGGATCCTTACTTGGCATGACACTAAGCATAATCATGCTTTGTGTAGTCCAAGTAAGCGATATTTATTGCCTTCACATCGAGAAGTATCTGAAGAGGATAATTATTTGTTAAATAGCTTATGGAGTCGGGAATAGGAGCTGCTCACGCGAAACAAGCTGGGGGTTCTCCTTATTTTGGGTATGGTATGAGAGACGTATATAACAAGTTGTCACAAATGAAAAACAGAATATTTGATGGTGGAGATGCGCATTCGTTAATTGAAATATTTAATAGGCTTCTCAAGTATGAGGATGATTTCTTTTCTGCATTTGAGGTTGATGCGAGTAATTGTTTAGTAAGTTTTTCTTTGGCATGAGAAGCAAATGTTGGATGATTATGTATTGTTTGGAGATGTGGTTGTCTTTGACACAACATATCGGACGAACAAGTATGATATGATTTGCGCGCCGTTTGTTGGGATGAATCATCATTCAAAGAATGTTATGTTTGGTTGTGGGTTTTTGACGAATGGGAAGATAGGATCTTTTATTTGGTTGTTTAAGACATTCTTAAAGTCTATGGGTGGAAAGCACCCAATTAGTGTGATGATAGATTAGGCATTCACCATGGCTTCTGCAATTAAGTTGGTGTTTCCTCTTGCTTGTTATAGGTTGTGTTGTTGGCGCATTGTTGAAAACTCAAGGAAAAATATTGGACGTCTTAGATCGTGTGGAGGATTCACTAAGATTTTTAATAGAGTTTTGATGGATTGTGATACTGTGGATGAGTTCAATTTTTTTGGGGAGAGGTATGTACTTGTTAAAGACTATTACTAGCAGTATAAGTGAATTCAGTACAAAACTGTTCTCAAATTTAAACACGGTTCACTATCTTCTTTCAGTGCTCACTGCATTATTGAGTATTGTTCACTTTTGATGTTAAGAACACATGTTATCATGCATTAAGATTTTGCAATGCTATAACCATTATGCCTTCAATTATTTTCTAATTATACATCAAATTTGTTTCATAGTTTATTCTTCATTTTATTACTTTTATTGGAACAACATGCATTTTGTGTTTCCCTAAATCACATGAAGCATACTGTGTGTAGGTCATTATAAATTATATAAATCACATATTACTCTTCTTTTATAGGAAGTGGCGTGCAGGTCTTTTCTAGTCATACATTTAGAGGACTAGTTGGGATTTGTTTATAAGTTTAGAAAGTTTATATATGTATAAGGTCTAATTGGTTCATTTTTTTTGTTACATTAGTTCACTAAGATATTGAATACTGTTCATTGTATACCATCTTTGGAATTGGAATTATGTAACCA
This sequence comes from Carnegiea gigantea, assembly GCA_029747015.1. NCBI lineage: Eukaryota > Viridiplantae > Streptophyta > Magnoliopsida > Caryophyllales > Cactaceae > Carnegiea > Carnegiea gigantea. The sequence goes on from JAKOGI010000489.1 coordinate 442,835, forward strand.
GGAAGATATGTGTCTTAATCTATAATGAAATTTTTATTGTTTTATTTTATTGGCCATCTGTTTTGTTGTTTATGTGCTACCTTTAGTTTGATTACATGGTCTCGTGTTGTTTTTTAATTATTTGTAAGATTTCAAGAAGCTTTAACTTTAGTATTTGTAAGTACACTACCAACAATGGAATAGGTATGTAATTTTTTCAATTATTTTGGGCTATTATGCACATACCCAAAACTACCATGTTTTACAGTGAACCTTACTCAATTACTCAGTGAAATAATTCAAAGTACATAGTGAAACGAGCAAAACTTATACATATATAGATTGGGTCAACTTAGAGACATGAAGGCCGCATATTCTAAAAGAAGACTGATGCATTCAATAAATCAGTGAACTCACCCAAAAAAACAGTGGACTGTATTAATTTTAGAGTGCACTTCTTTGTTGTATTTAGTTCCAATACCAATCAAGTTTTACAATGAACATTCTTCATTTACACAGTGAACTAATGTAAAGTAAATAGTGAACTAAGTAAAGCTTACACATACCCAGAATTAGCATATTTTACAGTGGATCTTTCTCAAATACTTAGTGCACTAATTCAAAGCCCATAGTGAACCAAGTAAAACTTACACATATACGGAATTGTTCAACTTAGAGACATGAAGGCAACTTATTATAAAAGAAGACTGAAGCATTTTAACATGTGTTGTTGACTTCCACAGTGAACAAAATTCACTACATTAGTGAATTCACCCTTAAAAAAAACAGTGAACTGTATTAGATTTAGAGTGCACTTCTTTTTTGCATTTAGTTTCAATCCCAATTAGGTTTTATAGTGAACACTCCGAAGTTACTCAGTGAACTAATGCAAAGTAAATAATGAACCAAGTAAAACTTACACATATATAGATTTGGTCAACTTAGAGACATATTGTAAGCAGTTCTATATATGTATGAGTAGCACAGACATGCAATCCACTTCGTATAAAAGAAGTCTAACAAGTCATTGATACCATTTATAAGGCGCTACTCATATTATGCTTTATCACATTTAGGGGAAAACAAAATGTTTAATGTAATTACTACTTGGTTCCAGCTTAATGACATGGGCTGATCAAATATGCTTACCATTAGGAATAACAGCGGTCCAGTAAAGAATTTACTCTTGTCTCTCTTCCATTCAATTACTGCATCATTCAGGCGCTTGATGGCATATGCACACCAGTTGTATTTATGAATTTCATTGACATTGAGTAAATACTTCACTACACGAAAGTGACAAGTGTCATTTGCATTTCCAATAATGCAAGTAGATATGGCATATGCGATGAAGTCCGTAATGAGTTCATGTCCATGCCCACCACGCTCCAAGATTACTTCATGTATGCTACCAATTAGTGGTCCACCTCTTTCAACATTCTACCTTCTTCTCCACATCTCTAAAAACACTATGGCAGATTGTGAACTCTGGCCTTCAGTTATTTCAAGTTGTCCCATTGGTAATCCTAGTGTCGCATAAACATCTTCCTTATCTATTAGTAGTTTACCATTAGGGAGGTTTAGTGAACAGTCCCATGGATCATATTTCTCTAACAACCACCTAGCTAATCTTTTAGGAATCAATTTCGTTCTCACAGCTAGAATTCCTCCAAACCCTGTCTCCATTATGGCTGATCATTATTCACAATCTAGCCTCTCCATCAAAGTTAAAAAGCCACCTGGCGTCATTCTATGTTGAAGCAACCCAGTCCATGATCTAATCCTAATAATTGCAAGTTCTGCATTCTCAATTATAGGTTCTTCAAATTGAACTTGCCTGCTTTGCACTTTCTTTCTACCAGTTATTGTAGATGCTCTCTTCATAGTATGTTGCACACTTTCTATCTGGTGCTGTTTCTTCTGTTTTTTTACTTGCAGGCTCCTGCTCATTTCAAAAAGTTCCTTCACTACATTGACCCACCCGGCCATCAGCATTTTGTGGCTTTGTTTGTGTGTTGGATTCTTTTCCATGTCTATCAGCTTCAGTTACCAATGTCCTATCATACAAATTTGCTGTCAATACTTGGGGTTTATGCCATATATATAACCAGGTATTTGCATAGTATAACATAGCGTAGCTTGGGTTTTGGTTCACTGACTTCATTAATAGTGTACTGTTAATACATAGAGTTAGTTCACTACCAATATTTTGCTTTTCACCAACAAATGTCTGCAAAATCCTCGCCAAATCAAGTAATAAAACATCCAAAAGGTGTTTGTAATTGCAAATTGAGAACATGAATTACAGCCCTAATTCATCCAAGCTTTCACATGTAGTTCACTTCAATTTTCGCCCACACAACTCAGTAGAAATGACTATAACAAAGAAAACCATACAATTACAACTTACAACTGACAAAAAACCTCAATACCTGCCACAATCAAGCAACCGATCCTCCATAGTTGTATTTAGTTGTAAAATTTAGAACAGAAATTAAAGCATCCTTTACCTGGTTTTCCGCCTTCTGTTTTCGTTCACTACATTATCAGTTTCATTAGCATATGCTGCATGCATGCCTTCATCTCATTCTGCCATTGTTGCTGGTTTCAGTGCTGATTTGAAGTCAGTTTTGATGCTCTTGATTGTTTAGGTTATTGCTTGAAGCTCGGAAGTTGCTTGCTTTCTTAATGCATGAAGAGTTTTAGAGAGTGTAGGAGTGTAATTGCAGGAGCAAACGTGCAAATCTGAACCATCTTTGGCGGTTACATAGAGGTCGTTTTCCTTAATGGTAGTGGCGGGGGTGGGGGCTTTATTTTTTGTTTCCTTTTTTTTAAATGACAAAATGTTATTAATCCTACGTGGCAATTTTTGTCCAGCTATACATGAGAGTATAAACTCCCATGTGTATAATAAATATATTGGGGGGGGAGGGACTCGGAGAAGATTAGTTTATTAACTTTAAAGAGAGAGAGATATGTGTGTGTGTGTGTGTGTATATATATATATATATGTGTGTGTGTGTTTGTGTGTGTGTGTGTCTATATATATATATGTGTGTGTGTGTGTGTGTGTGTATACATATATATATGTGTGTGTGTGTGTGTGTGTGTGTGTGTGTGTGTGTGTGTGTGTGTATACATACATACATATATATATATATATATATATATATATATATATATATATATATATATATATATATATATATCTCTCTTAATCTAGTCACTTTATATTTGTTGTTATTTCCTTTTTCTTTTTTTTTTTTTTAAAACTAGTATATATTTGGGCTAAAGTTTACATTAATATTATTATTTCCATGGTTCATTTGGAAGAAACTTATAAATTCCACCCATATTGTTTAGGCATGTCATTTGCACTTATTTTTATTTCATATATATATATATATATATATATATATATATATATATATATATATATATATGTATATATGTATGTATGTATGTATGTATGTATGTATGTATGTATGTATGTATGTATGTATGTATACATATATATACATATAAGTGTACATATATATACATATATATACATATGTGTGTGTGTGTGTATATATATATATATGTGTGTGTGTGTGTGTGTGTGTGTGTGTGTACATATGTGTGTGTGTGTGTGTGTGTGTGTGTGTGTGTACATAAAAATGTTCCTCCATTAGCCCAGAGCTCCCTGGGCGCCATGGCCAGAGGAGGAAGAAGAGGCAGACCAAAGGCAAATCGAGGTCAATCTAAGGATGGAGAACATTCACCACAAGCATCCCTAGCACCAATCTCATCAGTTCAATCTAGTTCAATGGAATCACCAAATTCAGAGGAGCAAACCAAGGAAATAGTGCACGAGCAGGTTCAGAATCAAACTAGGATTCTACCAACGTACGCCTCGATGGTTGATCCTGATGAAGGTACGGCCCTTGAATTCATCCCAGCACCAGAGGTAAATGAGATTAAATGTGCAAAATTAGTTCAGGAAGACATCGAAGAGGAAGTTAATTACTGGAAGAATGCTGTGATCCGTTATGTTCTGGGTGCAAACCCACCGTATGAAGTTCTGGTTGGGTATGTTAAACGAATTTGGAAAGACTATGCAATTGACAAAATCTTATTGCTAAAGAAGGGCCTTTAACTTGTGAGGTTCACTGCACATCAAGATGCATTGACGGTAGCACAGAGGGGATTTACCACTTTGATCACAAGCCTTTTATTATTAAGGCATGGAACCCAGAATTGGAAATCAATATTGATGCTATAGCATCACTGCCCATATGAATCCAGCTACCTGAGTTGGATATTAAGTATTAGGGACTGTAACGCCTTAGCAAAATAGGCAGCATACTGGGGATCCTACTGAAGACAGACAAGTATACCAGAGAGAAAGCTATGCTTAAATATGCCAGATTATTAGTGGAGATGCCATTGGAAGGGAATTTCCCAGATTACATTAGGCAAAAAGTCATATATGAATGGCTACCTCTTAAATGCTCCCACTGCAAAATGTTTGGGCATATATAGGAGAATTGCAGGAAAAAGACACAGCAAAAAATGGAATGGAGGGTTAGATCACAAGGGATCCCACAAGAACAAAATCAAACATCAGACCAAGCTGAAACAAGGGGTGAAGATGAATTTCAGTTGGCTACAAAGCGTATCACCAGACATCATGTCCCAAGAGCTGCAGGATCACAAGAAATCAACTCCAGATGATTTGCTGCAGGTTAACTTCTATAATGCATTGTTGAATGAAGATGTCAATCAAGAACAGGAGGGAGAGGAGGGGCGTGAATGCCCCCAATAAGCAAAAAGATATTAGAATCTTCTTGCAGCAGCAACAGGTTGGAATGATAGGTTTTCTGGAAACTAAAGTTAAAGAACAGAATATTGATCAAGTAATGAATAGAGTTTGTCCCAACTGGCAATGGGAGCATAATGCAACCATGACTGACCGAGGAAGGATCATCCTTAGCTGGCATCCAAGAAGGTACCAGTTTATTTTAACTGTCAACTGATTCAAGAAGAAGCTACCCATCTACCATCAAACAAAAAGCTCTCTATCACCTTTATCTATGGTAAGAATTTGGATGACCAGAGACTCCCATTATGGGAGGATTTAATGGCTATTTCCCAGACACTTGAAGACCCCTGGTGTGTGCTAGGGGATTTTAATTCAGTACTTCATCAAGGGGAAAGAATTGGAGGGATGGATGTCACAGAAGGAGAGGTCAAGGATTTTGCAGCATGTGTCCAACATTGTGGGCTACAGGAGTTTAGCTATGAGGGGCCCTTCTTCACTTGGACCAATGAGACAGTTTGATCAAGAATTGACAGAGCTCTTCACAGTGAGCTATGGTATGAAAGTCATGACTTCACACATGTGCATTATATGTCCCAAGAACTGTCAGATCATACTCTCATTATACTTAGCTTTCCTCATTGTCCTAAACCCAGGTACACATTTCTCTTTTGTGACATGTGGGCAAAGGACAAGGGTTTTAAGGATATGGTTAAGTATAGCTTGGCATAGACCCAAACAAGCTCCAAATTGAAGACACTTCAGCAGGTTCTGCAAGGCCTCAAATCCCCCCTCAAGCAGCTTAATAGAAGTAGATATGCTGACATTTATGAATAGCAGGCAGGAGCTAGAAATCAATTGTTACACATTCAAGGCCTCATACAGAAGGATCCTTCAACAAGGACCTAATCCAAAAGGAAGCCAGCAGCAGAGATCATTATATTGCAAACAATCACTCAGCTATGTTACTTATTAAACAACAAAGTAAAGCTGACTCGATAGGTCACGGGGATGAATGTTCTAGGTTATTCATGGCTAGAATCAAGCAGAGGAAGGCCCTGACAAGCATTTTCCACATCCAGGACCAGAATAATCAAAGAGTTGAGGGGTTTAAAGAAGTATCTAAGGTACTATCTCAGTATTACAAAGGGCTATTAGGGAGAATGGAGAATCATAGAACACATATTGATCTACAAGTAATGGACTTGGGGAGAAGTTTGACCATTAAGCAATAGATTATGCTATGCCAACCTTTTGCAGACTCAGATATCAAGAAGATGCTGTTCTCAATTCCAAACCACAAGTCACCAGATCCAGATAGTTATAATAGTGGTTTCTATAAAGCTTGCTGGGAAGACATAGGCCCTCTGGTTTGTTCAGCCATCCAAGAATTCTTTGCAGGGGGATACCTCCCTAGATTCCATGGGCAAACCAAGCTGGTTTTGTTACCAAAAGTTCCAAACCCTGAAAAGGCAACTGACTTCAGGCCCATCTCTAGTTGCAATGTTATTTACAAATGCATAACAAAGTTGCTGTGCAATAGACTGAAAGAGGTCTTACCACATATCATTGATGCAGGTCAAGGAGCCTTTGTCAAAGGAAGAGAATTATTATTTAATATCATGCTATGCCAGGACCTAGTGAGAGGGTATCACAGAAAGCATACACCTCTTAGCTGTATCATGAAAGGGGACTTGCACAAAGCTTTTGACTCAGTCCATTGGGATTTCATCAAGGAATTCCTTTTTGCCCTCAAATTCCGTCCTACTTTTATACAATGGATTATGAGGTGTATTACCCCAGTGCAGTTTGTTATAACCATCAATGGATAGCAAGGGGAGTGTTTTAAGGGGAAAAGAGGCTTGAAGCAGGGGGATCCCCTGTCCCCCTTACTATTTGTGCTAACCATGCAGTATCTATCCAGATTATTCAAACATGCAAGCACACAACGGGGTTTTGAATACCATCATCACTACAGGAAAATGGGAATGACCCACCTTATGTTTGCAGATGATTTGATCATTTTCTGTAAAGCTAAGCCAGCATCCCTTCACCTCTTAATGACTGCAGTCCATGAATTCACTAGAAGTTCTGGACTTAAGGTAAATTTGGACAAATCCAATATTGTCTTTGGTGGAGATTGTTCCCAACACAACAAGAATGCTTAGATATCACAGGGTTTATAGAAAGCCATCTCCCTTTCAGATACTTAGGGTTGCCTATCACAGCAAGTAGACTGTTCAAAGGGGAATGCAGAACTTTGGTTGAGAAAATCACAACAAAGATATTGGTATGGACATCAAGACATATCTCCTATGCTGGTAGGTTAGTACTGGTTAATACTGTCCTCTTTGGCATATTTAACTTTTGGGCCCAAATTTTCATC